>JAECXS010000116.1:0-106071 GCA_018153105.1 Drosophila rufa | reverse complement strand
TGTCGGAATGACTGAAATCGGACTACTATATCCTATAGCTGCCATAGGAATGATGGCGAAATTAATGTAAAAAAATTTTAACTTCTCTGTTTTTCAACGAATTTCTATAAATTTTCAGATATAGCAGTTTTGTATGGTTCTAGAATTACGGTTTTAATTTCATTAAGATCGGACAACTATATCATATAGCTGCCATAGAAACGATCGGTCGATTTATATGAAAATGTAAAATCATGTAAAATGTAAAATTTTATAGCTATGTATAAATGTTATAAATTTACATTACATTGTTATTTTTATACCCTTGCGTATAACAGCAGATTTTAAATTTCATGCGAAATCGGACTTCTATATAATATAGGCACTATCGGATTAAATTGGCATATACTCGCTATTTTTCATGATATTCGATTAAAACTTCATAAATGCTGTTTTTATATAAAAACAATATATTTAATGTAAGTTATTCTTTTAGTTTAAAGGTTATGGAAATACAATTTTTATTTTATAAAAATTACAAATAATATATTTTTTTATCTCTCGTACGACTATCTGGTTAAATTGTCAAAAAATTATCTATGGTAGACGAATATAGCTCTGAGAATCGTCTTCAAATATTTTCACATAGATCAAGTTAGAACACTTGATGGAATGAATAAATGGGAATTTTGTTCTAAGTCGGAAATATGTAGGCATTTCAAGAATAATTTTTTTAAACACTTGTGCACCGTTATTTAAAGGAGGGGTTCTTTGAATAACACAGATATTTATATTTAAACAGGTAGGACTTTTAAAGGTCCTCCATAAAATTGTGGTTGTCAATGGGTGATTGAAAAACTACTTTTGAGGATTTCATTGATACGCGATCCTCTAAATGCAGGTATGCCATCAGGTACAAAAGGGTCATCCTGATAAAAATTACACAATGGAAGGCAGTTGGAAACCCCAATTTCGAGTTCCTTGGACACCTGCGAGACCCAAAAATTGCGCGATCTGCAGGGGCACAGGTATATTGGCAGGTATTGAATGCCTTACCAAATCAGGTACAAGCCGCCAACATTATTCCTTTATGACTTATGGCTAATCCTGGGATTAGTCTGTGAATAGCAGTTGCCGAGGTGACAACGAAAGTGCCAAAGTATTTTTTCAACAGCGGTGTGTGACACAGTATTTTTAAGCAGTGCTGAATTAATTTGTGCCAGTCTTTTTTAAACAGTGCTGATAATATCGTGACCAAGTATTCTTTTAACAGTGATCAAGTGCAAAAATATTTAATTTGGTAAGTCAACAATAATAATATTAATTTCTAAACTTTCTAAACACTGATAGGAAAAATGAAACCAATTTTAATTTTTTTTATATATACACTTTTTAATTTATGATGGCAACTTTTACTCAAATATTTCAAATTTGATTTAAATACGTTTTAATATTATGAAAATCAACTTTTAAAACATTTTTGAATTAATCAAATTAACTTTTCAAATTAAATTTTTTTCACATTTTTGTTGGTTACACGTTGGATTATTAACGTTAAATATTTAGCATTTTAAAATGTAATGTGAATAAATTCATATATATAAAATGTAAATTCCATTTCATATTCAATTAAATTTTCATTTAAATGTTATCTCTTTAATATTGAATTTTATAATTTAAATATTCTCAATTTTCTCAATTTTGCATATTTCCATTTTTCTTTCGGTATAGAAATTGTACTATATTTTGAAAATATTAGATCAGATCGCTTATTTTATTTTTTCACTTTATTTATTTTTTAATTTTTACAGCAGTAAAAATGCCTAGGATTTCAGGTCTCTCCCAAGAACAACGGCGCCAAGCAGCGATTCGCCGCAACCGAGTCCGCTATTCGCAATTAGCTTCTCAAATAAGGACCCAACACGCTCAGCATATTGCGACAGCTAGGGCTAATAATCCTGAACTACGGCAGGAAACCCGTGCGCGAGAGGCTGCTGCTGTCAACGTAAGAAGGCGCAGTGAAAGAGTCCGCGTCGCTCTGAGGAATCGAGACGCTGCAGCACGCGCTATTCGTCGGGAGGACTCTGCCGAACGTCAACGAGAGCAGGTGCAAAATACTGCTGACCACAGAACTCATAGGACCGAACCTGAATTTCGCTTTAGGGAACGTATTCGGGACGCTGTGGCGCGTGCAGTTCGTCGGGAGGACTCCGACGAACATCAACGAGAGCAGGTGCAAAATACTGCTGACCACAGAACTCATAGGACCGATCCTGAATTTCGCTCTAGGGAACGTGTTCGGGACGCTGTGGCGCGTGCTGTTCGTCGGGAGGATTCCGACGAACGAAACCTAGAGCGGAGTCGGGACGCTGTGGCGCGTGCTGTTCGTCGGGAGGACTCCGACGAACGTCAACGAGAGCAGGTGCAAAATACTGCTGACCACGGAACTCACAGGACCGATCCTGAATTTCGCTCTAGGGAACGTATTCGGGACGCTGTGGCGCGTGCTGTTCGTCGGGAGGATTCCGACGAACGAAACCTAGAGCGGAGTCGGGACGCTGTGGCGCGTGCTGTTCGTCGGGAGGACTCCGACGAACGTCAACGAGAGCAGGTGCAAAATACTGCTGACCACGGAACTCACAGGACCGATCCTGAATTTCGCTCTAGGGAACGTATTCGGGACGCTGTGGCGCGTGCTGTTTATCGGGAGTTTTCCGAAGAACGTGAACGAGAGCGGCAACGGGATGCCAACAGAAGGAGGACCATCAGGAGAAATCCTATAGTTAGGACGCAGGAGCAACGTACAAACACATCGCAGCGCCGGGTAACCCGTTTACAAGAGAGACTTCGAGCGGAGCAGATTCAAGAGATGGCCCAAGAGCGTCTGCTCAACCATAGAGCGGACCCTCAAAATCTCCTGAATGCTTCCCAAAGACAGTCTCAACGTAATGCTGCCGCCCGAGCTGACCTTTCAGAAGAGGAGATGGAGGAACAACGCGACCAACAGCACAACAGAAGAAGAGCAACAATGCGGGAACAATACCAGCGAAATATTAAGGATGGACCTACAAAAATTTGCGTATGCTGTGGAGGAACATGGTTTTCAGCTCAGGTGAGTGGTTTACATTTTTTTGCTATCTCTTCTAAATTTCCTAGACTTAATGTGGGGAACGCCTTTTATTTGTCCGCCAAATTCCCAAGTCCGTCCGGAAAATATGATTTTTGTAATACTTGTCGCAAAGCAGTTTCGTCAGGAAAATTACCTTCTCTTTGCCTTTCTAATGGATTTGATTTCCCAGATATCCCCGAATGCCTCAAGGGGCTAACATGTCTTGAAGAGCGCCTAATATCGCCGAGAATCCCTTTCATGCGGATTATTTCTCTCGGTTATGAAAGGCAATGTGGAATAAGAGGGGCTGTAGTTAATGTTCCAATATCAGTCCCAGATATTGTGACTGCGCTTCCGCGCTCTTTTGATTCTACCTATGTGATCCAAGTCCATCTGAAAAGAAGAATGGAATATTCACATAATTTTATGACCGAAACCATCCGTCCTGCCCGTGTCCTTGAAGCAGTCCGTTATTTGGTCAATACCGAATTATACAGGAAACATAATATTTCCTTAAACGGTGATTGGCTTACCCAATTAGATGACGGCCATGTAATTCCCTTTATCGCTGATGAAGCTGATCGGGAAATAGTTGAGCAGCTTCTTCGCCAAGAACCCCACTTCCCATCAGATGGCCAGGTAGAGGAAAATCTTAATCCCGGGGGGCATGAAACTTTGTTAGAAAATAATGAATCTGCGGTTCAGCGCATTGCATTGGCACCTGGAGAAGGTCGCCGTCCAACAAGCTTAACGCTAGACGAAGATGCAGAAGAACTTTCATTTCCCACTATTTCATGTGGAGAAATATTTAAAGGGAAAACTACTTATTCCAAAAAAGCCAGATCTCAAATTCGTTTTTATGACCGTAGATGCGCAGTAGTTCCCAAGGTTTTATATATGTATAAAATGTATGAAATTTAGAGAATTCAGAATTCTATTTCTATTGCTCTTCGCAAAAAGTCTGGTCCAGTAACCGCAGGAAATTTACGGGATGAGTCTTTTGTTGACAGGCTTGTGCAACATGATGATGGCTACCACATCCTTAAGGGTTTACGTTCTTCCCCAGCTCACTGGGAAGGAGAAAAAAAGAAAGTTATAGCTATGATTCGTCAATTTGGGCTGCCAACATTTTTCATTACTCTGTCCGCGGCTGAAACCAAATGGAATGAACTTTTGGTCATTCTTTCCCATCTGTTAGATAATAGGAATTTAACAGAAGAACAAGCGGCCGCACTATCAAGCTCAGAAAGAGCTCGATTGATACGATCAGACCCCGTAACGTGCTCTAGATACTTCGATTATAGGTTGCGACAAATTATGAAATTGTTTAAGTCCGATATTTTCGAGGAATTTACACTTTCCCATTATTATTGGAGAATCGAGTTTCAGCACAGAGGCTCCCCGCACTGTCATGGGATGTACTGGCTATCTGGTGCTCCCAAACTCGACGAATCAGAAAGTTCCGAAAATGTAATAAATTTCATAGATAGATTTGTTACTACTAATGGAGAAGATTCTGATCTTGCTGAAATTATTCAATATCAACTCCACAAACATAGTTCATCTTGTTTGCGAGAGTTGCGGGGAGAGAAATTTTGCCGATTTAATATGCCATATCCTCCATTACTTCACACTGCACTGCTTTATCCGTTAGAAGATAACGAAGGAAACGTTGCACGGTATAAAGCTTTGTTTAAGAAAATAAAGGAAGTTTTAAATACAACTTCCTCTGAAGAAGAAGCTAGGCTTAATGATTTTGAATATTTCCTTTCTCATTTAAAGACAAATTATGAAGAATATATATTAGCCTTACGTTCTAGCTTAAGAAAGCCGCAAATTTTTCTTCGTAGACAGTTTTCCGATCGACTCCTGAATGCTTATAATAGGGATATCCTAGGCTTACATAGGGCAAATATGGATATTCAGTTTATCCTAGATGCATACGCCTGTTGTAGTTATATAGTCAACTATATAAACAAATCCAACAGAGGCGTATCACAGTTGCTCCGGGAGGCAATGAATGAAATAAGTCATGGGAATATTTCTATTAAAAGAAAATTACAGCACTTAGGGAACAAATTTATTAATTCAACTGAGATATCAGCCCAAGAAGCAGCATATAATATCTTGGGCCTACATTTGTCTGAGGCGAGTGAAGGA
Organism: Drosophila rufa; assembly: GCA_018153105.1. Taxonomy (NCBI): domain Eukaryota; kingdom Metazoa; phylum Arthropoda; class Insecta; order Diptera; family Drosophilidae; genus Drosophila; species Drosophila rufa. The sequence continues at coordinate 100,823 of JAECXS010000116.1, read as the reverse complement.
TCTGTTTTCGTAAACACTTGCCATCCAGACAAACGAGTTAGGCTAGCTCGTTCGAGTGAACAGATAGACCAACTACCTTCAGACTCGGTAGATATATTTGAAAAAAATTTAGTCGATCGCTATGTACAGAGATCGGCCCAGTTAGAAGGGCTTTGCCTTGCAGATTTTGCGGCTTGGTACAGATTTGTCAAGCGCTCTGCAGCCCAGCCTGATGAGAGTTATGACGAAGGGAATGACTTCGATGTGGGTGAAGAAAATGTTTCCGAAGAAAGCTACCTGTTAATGGATGGGTCTGGTTCCATTAAAAAACGGAATCGTCCCCTAATTCTTAGATGGGTTCGCTTTAGCATGAATTCTTCCCCCACCGATTATTTCAGAGAACATCTAATGCTTTTTTATCCTTGGCGAAATGAAGAATCGGAACTTCTCTCAAATGATATCGAAAATAAATTTGTAAATAATCATGATGAAATTAAGAGGATGAAGAAAAAGTACGACTTTTTTGACGATATGGAATTGGAAAGAATTCTTGACGATTTGCACGAGGCTAGAGGAGAAAACGTTCCTGATGTGGAGGATGCTGCCTCTCAATATTTAGATGAAGAATTTAGGGCGTTGGCAGTGCCTAATGTGGGAAGAACCGAAAACTTCCTTCAGGACGGCACTGAGAACGACAATAATTTAGAAGAAGGCGAACTCCAGTTAATTAGACTCCCTCCCTTAATTTCTAATGATGACCTTTGTTCACAAACTCGGACCCTCAACTTAAAACAGCGTCAGTACTATGCTCATATAATGCATAATGTTGCAAATAAAAATATTTTTTACGAATATGTTGGAGGAGGGGCAGGAGTGGGCAAAAGCAGACTGATTTCTACAATATATCAGTCTGTAACTTGGCGAGCAAATAAACTTCCTGGGGCTACGGATTCGGTAAAGGTTTTACTTTGTGCTCCAACTGGGAAAGCTGCTTTTGGAATTGGAGGATTAACACTTCATTCTGTATTTTCTCTCCCAGTCAACCAATTTTCTGGCGCTTTAGGGCCTTTAAGCAATGATTTGTTAAACACAATTCACTGCAAGTTGATTGATCTCCAATTAGTTATAATAGATGAAATTTCAATGGTTGGTTCTAAAATGCTATCGAATTTAGATCAACGACTTCGTCAAATATTTAGATGCCCCGATTTATGTTTTGGCGGAAAATCAATTATAGTTTTTGGAGACTTAAAGCAGCTATCCCCCGTTGGAGACAGTTGGATATTTTCAGAACCAACCAATAATCCGTACAGCGTTTTAGCAGGGACTAATCTGTGGGATAACTTTAAGTATTTTGAGCTTACTGAGATTATGCGGCAACGGGGTGATCAAGCATTTGCATTGGCTCTAAACAATATGTCTGAAGCTAATATGACTATTTCAGACATAGAGCTCATTACAGAAAGAGTGGTTTCATCTAATGATGTTCCTGAAGATGCAATTCATTTGTTTTGTTCAAATGCGGAGGTTGACCATTTCAATACCATCAAATTAGCCCAAATCCAAACAGAAGAACTTATTTCTACTGCTGTTGATACAGTAAAAACTGCCAACATATCTGCACGAAATAGGGAAAATATGTTGCGATATGCCCAAAATATGAAAACCTCAGAAACTCAGGGGTTACCATATCTCCTAAATCTGAAAACAACGGCTAAATATATGGTAACCGTCAACATAGACACAAGTGACGGAATTGTTAATGGGGCAACTGGCCAATTGCAGCAGATTGACCATTGTATAGTCAATGGCTCTGTTATGGTAACACGACTGTGGATAAAGTTCTTCGAACCCACAGTTGGCATGATCGCCAGATCAAAATATCGAATGAGTCCCAATCCCGAATGGACTCCAATTTTAAAAGCTGCTCGGGTTTTTCCATGTGGGAGATCACATAACGCTTCGATCGACCGAAAGCAGTTTCAAATTGTTCCTGCGGAGGCTATCACTATTCATAAAAGCCAAGGTGCAACCTACAGCAAAGTCGCATTACATCTGAAAAGAGGTATCAAGCGAGCTTCGCTTTATGTAGGATGCAGTAGGGCAACAAGCGCATCAGGCCTTTTCCTTATAGGTGACTTTGCTCCTCCAACAAGATTTGGAGCTACAAATGTCCAAACAGAACTACAAAGTCTGAGGGAGGAAAAGTATTTGACTACGCACTATGAGTTTTTGGTTAATACAAATGAAGCCGTCTCCTTATATTATCATAATGTTGAGTCTCTTCGAAATCATATCGAAGACATTAATAAAGACACAATTATTCGATCTGCAAGCTTCTTATGTTTTGTTGAAACTTGGACTCTTCCAAGTGAAGAGTGTAATATAGATGGATTCGAAGTCATAAGAAGAGTTGATGGCAATCGATTGAATGGTGGCAAAAATGGTATTATTATATATGCCAAACAAATAATATCAGAAAATGTCGTCTTTTTGTTTGAGACAAATAAGTCTACAAGCCAAAGGACTATATATCAATCAATCGCCTTTAAATATTTAAATACATCATTTATTGTTGTATATAGGAACCCATCTTTTCCTATTACACGATTTCGAATTGAAATTATAGCTGATGTAGAAAATGCACGCAGATTAGATTCTAATAATAGAGTGGTAATACTAGGAGATTTTAACATATGCCGATCAACCAGAAACGATCAACTTGAAAGGTCTTTAAATTCTCTCAATCTGATACCAATCACTAATTCTGCTACCACAAAGCACTTGACACAAATTGATTGGATATTTGTCGACAGCCGAATTCCGCATGCCGTAGCCCTTACTTATCAAACGCCTTACAGTCATCATGACGGAATTTTCCTTAAGTATAGTAATTAGAAAATAGTTTTATTTATCTATATGGTAATTAATTTATTATTGATGTTAATAAGATCTAATTATCATATTTATATATTTAATATAATATTCCCCCTCATGGATTGTGACCTTGTCGTGGTGAGGGGGCTAAGTATGTGAGAGATTCAATAAATTTCACAGAAACCAGATGCAATCCATTTGTTTTAATTGTGTATTATAAACTGATCTGCAAGGGTATAAAAACTTCGGCACTGCCCGAAGTTAGCTTTCCTTACTTGTTTTTGTGTTATTCTGCCCATAACTTCTAAACGACTTAAGCTACAGAAATGATGTAAGTAATGTTGTCTTCTGGCGTTAAATACGCAGCCAACGACACCACATTCATCCCGATCGGATGCTCAGTTGAAAAGATATTCAATAATGAATAGATATAGATATTCAATAAAGATGATTTTACCGTTGTTGTTTTTGTTTTATTCTGCCCATAACTTCTAAACGACTTAAGCTACAGAAATGATGTAAGTACTGTTGTCTTCTGGCGTTAAATACGCAGCCAACGACATCACATTCATCCCGATCGGATGCTCCGTTGAAAAGATATCCAATAAAGAAGATTTTACCGTTGTTTTTTTTGTGTTAATCTGCCCATAACTTCTAAACGACTTAAGCTACAGAAATGATGTAAGTTTTGTTGTTATTTGGCGTTAAATACGCAGACAACGACACCACATTCATCCCGATCGGATGCTCCGTTGAAAAGATATTCAATAAAGAATAGATATAGATATTCAATAAAGATGATTTTACCGTTGTTTTTTTTTTGTGTTATTCTGCCCATAACTTCTAAACGACTTAAGCTACAGAAATGATGTAAGTACTGTTGTCTTCTGGCGTTAAATACGCAGCCAACGACACCACACTCATCCCGATCGGATGCTCCGTTGAAAAGATATTCAATAAAGAATAGATATAGATATTCAATAAAGATGATTTTACCGCTGTTTTTTTTTGTGTTATTCTGCCCATAACTTCTAAACGACTTAAGCTACAGAAATGACGTAAGTACTGTTGTCTTCTAGCGTTAAATACGCAGCCAACGACACCACATTCATCCCGATCGGATGCTCCTTTGAAAAGATATTTAATAAGGAATAGATATAGATATTCAATAAGTATGATTTTACCGTTGCTTTTTTTGTGTTATTCTGCCCATAACTTCTAAACGACTTAAGCTACAGAAATGATGTAAAAACTGTTGTTATCTGGCGTTAAATACGCAGCCAACGACACCACATTAATCCCGATCGGATGCTCCTTTGAAAAGATATTTAATAAAGAATAGATATAGATATTCAATAAGGATGATTTTACCGTTTTTTTTTTTGTGTTATTCTGCCCATAACTTCTAAACGACTTAAGCTACAAAAATTGTGTCACCACTGTTGTCTTCTGGCGTTAAATACGCAGCCAACGACACCACACTCATCCCGATCGGATGCTCCGTTAAAAATATATTCAATAAAGAATAGATATAGATATTCAATAAAGATGATTTTACCGTTGTTTTTTTTGTGTTATTCTGCCCATAACTTCTAAACGACTTAAGCTACAGAAATGATGTAAGTAATGTTGTCTTCTGGCGTTAAATACGCAGCCAACAACACCACATTCATCCCAATCGGATGCTCCGTTGAAAAGATATTCAATAAAGAATAGATATAGATATTCAATAAAGATGATTTTACCGTTGTTTTTTTTTGTGTTATTCTGCCCATAACTTCTAAACGACTTAAGCTACAGAAATGATGTAAGTATTGTTGTCTTCTGGCGTTACATACGCAGCCAACGACACCACATTCATCCCGATCGGATGCTCCGTTGAAAAGATATTCAATAAAGAATAGATATAGATATTCAATAAAGATGATTTTACCGTTGTTTTTTTTTGTGTTATTCTGCCCATAACTTCTAAACGACTTAAGCTACAGAAATGATGTAATAACTGTTGTTATCTGGCGTTAAATGCGCAGCCAACGACACCACAATCATCCCGATCGGATGCTCCGTTGAAAAGATATTCAATAAAGAATAGATATAGATATTCAATAAAGATGATTTTACCGTTGTTTTTTTTTGTGTTATTCTGCCCATAACTTCTAAACGACTTAAGCTACAGAAATGATGTAATAACTGTTGTTATCTGGCGTTAAATACGCAGCCAACGACACCACATTCATCCCGATCGGATGCTCCGTTGAAAAGATATTTAATAAAGAATAGATATAGATATTCAATAAAGATGATTTTACCGCTGGTTTTTTTTGTGTTATTCTGCCCATAACTTCTAAACGACTTGAGCTACAGAAATGATGTAAGTACTGTTGTCTTCTGGCGTTAAATACGCAGCCAACGACAGTACATTTATCCCAATCGGATGCTCCGTTGAAAAGATATTTAATAAAGAATAGATATAGATATTCAATAAGGATGATTTTACCGTTTTTTTTTTGTGTTATTCTGCCCATAACTTCTAAACGACTTAAGCTACAGAAATTGTGTCACTACTGTAATCTTCTGGCGTTAAATACGCAGCCAACGACACCACACTCATCACTATCGGATGCTCCGTTGAAAAGATATTCAATAATGAATAGATATAGATATTCAATTGAGATGATTTTACCGTTGTTTTTTTTGTGTTATTCTGCCCATAACTTCTAAACGACTTAAGCTACAGAAATGATGTAAGTACTGTTGTTATCTGGCGTTAAATACGCAGCCAACGACACCACACTCATCTCGATCGGATGCTCCGTTAAAAATATATTCAATAAAGAATATATATAGATATTCAATAAAGATGATTTTACCGTTGTTTTTTTTGTGTTATTCTGCCCATAACTTCTAAACGACTTAAGCTACAGAAATGATGTAAGTACTGTTGCCTTCTGGCGTTAAATACGCAGCCAACGACACCACATTCATCCCGATCGGATGCTCCGCTGAAAAGATATTCAATAAAGAATAGATATAGACATTCAATAAAGATGATTTTACCGCTGTTTTTTTTGTGTTATTCTGCCCATAACTTCTAAACGACTTAAGCTACAGAAATTGTGTAAGTTTTGTTGTTATTTGGCGTTAAATACGCAGCCAACGACACCACATTCATCCCGATCGGATGCTCCGTTGAAAAGATATCCAATAAAGATGATTTTACCGTTGTTTTTTTTTGTGTTAATCTGCCCATAACTTCTAAACGACTTAAGCTACAGAAATGATGTAAGTTTTGTTGTTATTTGGCGTTAAATACGCAGCCAACGACACCACATTCATCCCGATCGGATGCTCCGTTGAAAAGATATTCAATAAAGAATAGATATAGATATTCAATAAAGATTATTTTACCGTTGTTTTTTTTGTGTTATTCTGCCAATAACTTCTAAACGACTTAAGCTACAGAAATGATGTAAGTACTGTTGTCTTCTGGCGTTAAATACGCAGCCAAAGACACCACATTCATCCCGATCGGATGCTCCTTTGAAAAGATATTTAATAAAGAATAGATATAGATATTCAATAAGGATGATTTTACCGTTTTTTTTTTTGTGTTATTCTGCCCATAACTTCTAAACGACTTAAGCTACAGAAATTGTGTCACTACTGTAATCTTCTGGCGTTAAATACGCAGCCAACGACACCACACTCATCACTATCGGATGCTCCGTTGAAAAGATATTCAATAATGAATAGATATAGATATTCAATTGAAATGATTTTACCGTTGTTTTTTTTTGTGTTATTCTGCCCATAACTTCTAAACGACTTAAGCTACAGAAATGATGTAAGTACTGTTGTTATCTGGCGTTAAATACGCAGCCAACGACACCACACTCATTTCGATCGGATGCTCCGTTAAAAATATATTCAATAAAGAATATATATAGATATTCAATAAAGATGATTTTACCGTTGTTTTTTTTGTGTTATTCTGCCCATAACTTCTAAACGACTTAAGCTACATAAATGATGTAAGTACTGTTGTCTTCTGGCGTTAAATACGCAGCCAACGACACCACATTCATCCCGATCGGATGCTCCGCTGAAAAGATATTCAATAAAGAATAGATATTCAATAAAGATGATTTTACCGCTGTTTTTTTTTGTGTTATCCTGCCCATAACTTCTAAACGACTTAAGCTACAGAAATGATGTAAAAACTGTTGGTTTCTGGCGTTAAATACGCAGCCAACGACACCACATTCATCCCGATCGGATGCTCCGTTGAAAAGATATTTAATAAAGAATAGATATAGATATTCAATAAAGATGATTTTACCGCTGCTTTTTTTTGTGTTATTCTGCCCATAACTTCTAAACGACTTAAGCTACAGAAATTGTGTCACTACTGTTGTCTTCTGGCGTTAAATACGCAGCCAACGACAGTACATTTATCCCAATCGGATGCTCCGTTGAAAAGATATTCAATAAAGAATAGATATAGATATTCAATAGAGATGATTTTACCGTTGTTTTTTTTTGTGTTATTCTGCCCATAACTTCTAAACGACTTGAGCTACAGAAATGATGTAAGTACTGTTGTCTTCTAGCGTTACATACGCAGCCAACGACACCACATTCATCCCGATCGGATGAAAAGATATTCAATAAAGAATAGATATAGATATTCAATAAAGATGATTTTACCGTTGTTTTTTTTTGTGTTATTCTGCCCATAACTTCTAAACGACTTTAGCTACAGAAATGGTGTAAGTTTTGTTGTTATTTGGCGTTAAATACGCAGCCAACGACACCACATTCATCCCGATCGGATGCTCCGTTGAAAAGATATCCAATAAAGATGATTTTACCGTTGTTTTTTTTTTATGTTAATCTGCCCATAACTTCTAAACGACTTAAGCTACAGAAATGATGTAAGTTTTGTTGTTATTTGGCGTTAAATACGCAGCCAACGACACCACATTCATCCCGATCGGATGCTCCGTTGAAAAGATATTCAATAAAGAATAGATATAGATATTCAATAAAGATTATTTTACCGTTGTTTTTTTTGTGTTATTCTGCCCATAACTTCTAAACGACTTAAGCTACAGAAATGATGTAAGTACTGTTGTCTTCTGGCGTTAAATACGCAGCCAACGACACCACATTCATCCCGATCGGATGCTCCTTTGAAAAGATATTTAATAAAGAATAGATATAGATATTCAATAAGGATGATTTTACCGTTTTTTTTTGTGTTATTCTGCCCATAACTTCTAAACGACTTAAGCTACAGAAATTGTGTCACTACTGTAATCTTCTGGCGTTAAATACGCAGCCAACGACACCACACTCATCACTATCGGATGCTCCGTTGAAAAGATATTCAATAATGAATAGATATAGATATTCAATTGAGATGATTTTACCGTTGTTTTTTTTTGTGTATTCTGCCCATAACTTCTAAACGACTTAAGCTACAGAAATGATGTAAGTACTGTTGTTATCTGGCGTTAAATACGCAGCCAACGACACCACACTCATCTCGATCGGATGCTCCGTTAAAAATATATTCAATAAAGAATATATATAGATATTCAATAAAGATGATTTTACCGTTGTTTTTTTTGTGTTATTCTGCCCATAACTTCTAAACGACTTAAGCTACAGAAATGATGTAAGTACTGTTGCCTTCTGGCGTTAAATACGCAGCCAACGACACCACATTCATCCCGATCGGATGCTCCGCTGAAAAGATATTCAATAAAGAATAGATATAGACATTCAATAAAGATGATTTTACCGCTGTTTTTTTTGTGTTATTCTGCCCATAACTTCTAAACGACTTAAGCTACAGAAATTGTGTAAGTTTTGTTGTTATTTGGCGTTAAATACGCAGCCAACGACACCACATTCATCCCGATCGGATGCTCCGTTGAAAAGATATCCAATAAAGATGATTTTACCGTTGTTTTTTTTTGTGTTAATCTGCCCATAACTTCTAAACGACTTAAGCTACAGAAATGATGTAAGTTTTGTTGTTATTTGGCGTTAAATACGCAGCCAACGACACCACATTCATCCCGATCGGATGCTCCGTTGAAAAGATATTCAATAAAGAATAGATATAGATATTCAATAAAGATTATTTTACCGTTGTTTTTTTTGTGTTATTCTGCCCATAACTTCTAAACGACTTAAGCTACAGAAATGATGTAAGTACTGTTGTCTTCTGGCGTTAAATACGCAGCCAAAGACACCACATTCATCCCGATCGGATGCTCCTTTGAAAAGATATTTAATAAAGAATAGATATAGATATTCAATAAGGATGATTTTACCGTTTTTTTTTTTGTGTTATTCTGCCCATAACTTCTAAACGACTTAAGCTACAGAAATTGTGTCACTACTGTAATCTTCTGGCGTTAAATACGCAGCCAACGACACCACACTCATCACTATCGGATGCTCCGTTGAAAAGATATTCAATAATGAATAGATATAGATATTCAATTGAAATGATTTTACCGTTGTTTTTTTTTGTGTTATTCTGCCCATAACTTCTAAACGACTTAAGCTACAGAAATGATGTAAGTACTGTTGTTATCTGGCGTTAAATACGCAGCCAACGACACCACACTCATTTCGATCGGATGCTCCGTTAAAAATATATTCAATAAAGAATATATATAGATATTCAATAAAGATGATTTTACCGTTGTTTTTTTTGTGTTATTCTGCCCATAACTTCTAAACGACTTAAGCTACATAAATGATGTAAGTACTGTTGTCTTCTGGCGTTAAATACGCAGCCAACGACACCACATTCATCCCGATCGGATGCTCCGCTGAAAAGATATTCAATAAAGAATAGATATAGACATTCAATAAAGATGATTTTACCGCTGTTTTTTTTTGTGTTATTCTGCCCATAACTTCTAAACGACTTAAGCTACAGAAATGATGTAAGTACTGTTGTCTTCTGGCGTTAAATACGCAGCCAACGACACCACATTCATCCCGATCGGATGCTCCGTTGAAAAGATATTCAATAAAGAATAGATATAGATATTAAATAAAGATGATTTTACCGTTGTTTTTTTTTGTGTTATTCTGCCCATAACTTCTAAACGACTTAAGCTTCGGAAATGATGTAAAAACTGTTGTTATCTGGCGTTAAATACGCAGCCAACGACACCACATTCATCCCGATCGGATGAAAAGATATTCAATAAAGAATAGATATAGATATTCAATAAAGATGATTTTACCGTTGTTTTTTTTGTGTTATTCTGCCCATAACTTCTAAACGACTTAAGCTACAGAAATGGTGTAAGTTTTGTTGTTATTTGGCGTTAAATACGCAGCCACTACACTCATCCCGATCGGATGCTCCGTTAAAAATATATTCAATAAAGAATATATATAGATATTCAATAAAGATGATTTTACCGTTGTTTTTTTTGTGTTATTCTGCCCATAACTTCTAAACGACTTAAGCTACAGAAATTGTGTCACTACTGTTGTCTTCTGGCGTTAAATACGCAGCCAACGACACCACACTCATCACTATCGGATGCTCCGTTGAAAAGATATTCAATAATGAATAGAAATATATATTCAATTGAGATGATTTTACCGTTGTTTTTTTTTGTGTTATTCTGCCCATAACTTCTAAACGACTTAAGCTACAGAAATGATGTAAGTACTGTTGTCTTCTGGCGTTAAATACGCAGCCAACGACACTACACTCATCCCGATCGGATGCTCCGTTAAAAATATATTCAATAAAGAATATATATAGATATTCAATAAAGATGATTTTACCGTTGTTTTTTTTGTGTTATTCTGCCCATAACTTCTAAACGACTTAAGCTACAGAAATGATGTAAGTACTGTTGTCTTCTGGCGTTAAATTCGCAGCCAACGACACCACATTCATCCCGATCGGATGCTCCGTTGAAAAGATATCCAATAAAGAAGATTTTACCGTTGTTTTTTTTGTGTTATTCTGCCCATAACTTCTAAACGACTTAAGCTACAGAAATGGTGTAAGTACTGTTGTCTTCTGGCGTTAAATACGCAGCCAACGACACCACACTCATCCCGATCGGATGCTCCGTTAAAAATATATTCAATAAAGAATAGATATAGATATTCAATAAAGATGATTTTACCGCTGTTTTTTTTGTGTTATTCTGCCCATAACTTCTAAACGACTTAAGCTACAGAAATGATGTAAGTACTGTTGTCTTCTGGCGTTAAATACGCAGCCAACGACAGTACATTTATCCCGATCGGATGCTCCGTTGAAAAGATATTCAATAAAGAATAGATATAGATATTCAATAAAGATGATTTTACCGTTGTTTTTTTTGTGTTATTCAGCCCATAACTTCTAAACGACTTAAGCTACGGAAATGATGTAAAAACTGTTGTTATCTGGCGTTAAATACGCAGCCAACGACACCACATTCATCCCGATCGGATGCTCCGTTGAAAAGATATTTAATAAAGAATAGATATAGATATTCAATAAAGATGATTTTACCGCTGGTATTTTTTGTGTTATTCTGCCCATAACTTCTAAACGACTTGAGCTACAGAAATGATGTAAATACTGTTGTCTTCTGGCGTTAAATACGCAGCCAACGACAGTACATTTATCCCAATCGGATGCTCCGTTGAAAAGATATTCAATAAAGAATAGATATAGATATTCAATAGAGATGATTTTACCGTTGTTTTTTTTTGTGTTATTCTGCCCATAACTTCTAAACGACTTGAGCTACAGAAATGATGTAAGTACTGTTGTCTTCTAGCGTTACATACGCAGCCAACGACACCACATTCATCCCGATCGGATGAAAAGATATTCAATAAAGAATAGATATAGATATTCAATAAAGATGATTTTACCGTTGTTTTTTTTTTGTGTTATTCTGCCCATAACTTCTAAATGACTTAAGCTACAGAAATGGTGTAAGTTTTGTTGTTATTTGGCGTTAAATACGCAGCCAACGACACCACATTCATCCCGATCGGATGCTCCGTTGAAAAGATATCCAATAAAGATGATTTTACCGTTGTTTTTTTTGTGTTAATCTGCCCATAACTTCTAAACGACTTAAGCTACAGAAATGATGTAAGTTTTGTTGTTATTTGGCGTTAAATACGGAGCCAACGACACCACATTCATTCCGATCGGATGCTCCGTTGAAAAGATATTCAATAAAGAATAGATATAGATATTCAATAAAGATGATTTTACCGTTGTTTTTTGTGTGTTATTCTGCCCATAACTTCTAAACGACTTAAGCTACAGAAATGATGTAAGTACTGTTGTCTTCTGGCGTTAAATACGCAGCCAACGACACCACACTCATCCCGATCGGATGCTCCTTAGAAAAGATATTCAATAAAGAATAGATATAGATATTCAATAAAGATGATTTTACCGCTGTTTTTTTTGTGTTATTCTGCCCATAACTTCTAAACGACTTAAGCTACAGAAATGACGTAAGTACTGTTGTCTTCTGGCGTTAAATACGCAGCCAACGACACCACATTCATCCCGATCGGATGCTCCTTTGAAAAGATATTTAATAAAGAATAGATATAGATATTCAATAAGGATGATTTTACCGCTTTTTTTTTTGTGTTATTCTGCCCATAACTTCTAAACGACTTAAGCTACGGAAATGATGTAAAAACTGTTGTTATCTGGCGTTAAATACGCAGCCAACGACACCACATTCATCCCGATCGGATGCTCCGTTGAAAAGATATTTAATAAAGAATAGATATAGATATTCAATAAAGATGATTTTACCGCTGTTTTTTTTGTGTTATTCTGCCCATAACTTCTAAACGACTTGAGCTACAGAAATGATGTAAGTACTGTTGTCTTCTGGCGTTAAATACGCAGCCAACGACAGTACATTTATCCCAATCGGATGCTCCGTTGAAAAGATATTCAATAAAGAATAGATATAGATATTCAATAGAGATGATTTTACCGTTGTTTTTTTTTGTTATTCTGCCCATAACTTCTAAACGACTTGAGCTACAGAAATGATGTAAGTACTGTTGTCTTCTAGCGTTACATACGCAGCCAACGACACCACATTCATCCCGATCGGATGAAAAGATATTCAATAAAGAATAGATATAGATATTCAATAAAGATGATTTTACCGCTGGTTTTTTTTGTGTTATTCTGCCCATAACTTCTAAACGACTTAAGCTACAGAAATGGTGTAAGTTTTGTTGTTATTTGGCGTTAAATACGCAGCCAACGACACTACACTCATCCCGATCGGATGCTCCGTTGAAAAGATATTCAATAAAGAATAGATATAGATATTCAATAAAGATGATTTTACCGTTTTTTTTTTTTTGTTATTCTGCCCATAACTTCTAAACGACTTAAGCTACGGAAATGATGTAAAAACTGTTGTTATCTGGCGTTAAATACGCAGCCAACGACACCACATTCATCCCGATCGGATGCTCCGTTGAAAAGATATTTAATAAAGAATAGATATAGATATTCAATAAAGATGATTTTACCGCTGGTTTTTTTTGTGTTATTCTGCCCATAACTTCTAAACGACTTGAGCTACAGAAATGATGTAAGTACTGTTGTCTTCTGGCGTTAAATACGCAGCCAACGACAGTACATTTATCCCAATCGGATGCTCCGTTGAAAAGATATTCAATAAAGAATAGATATAGATATTCAATAGAGATGATTTTACCGTTGTTTTTTTTTGTGTTATTCTGCCCATAACTTCTAAACGACTTGAGCTACAGAAATGATGTAAGTACTGTTGTCTTCTAGCGTTACATACGCAGCCAACGACACCACATTCATCCCGATCGGATGAAAAGATATTCAATAAAGAATAGATATAGATATTCAATAAAGATGATTTTACCGTTGTTTTTTTTTGTGTTATTCTGCCCATAACTTCTAAACGACTTAAGCTACAGAAATGGTGTAAGTTTTGTTGTTATTTGGCGTTAAATACGCAGCCAACGACACCACATTCATCCCGATCGGATGCTCCGTTGAAAAGATATCCAATAAAGATGATTTTACCGTTGTTTTTTTTGTGTTAATCTGCCCATAACTTCTAAACGACTTAAGCTACAGAAATGATGTAAGTTTTGTTGTTATTTGGCGTTAAATACGGAGCCAACGACACCACATTCATTCCGATCGGATGCTCCGTTGAAAAGATATTCAATAAAGAATAGATATAGATATTCAATAAAGATGATTTTACCGTTGTTTTTTGTGTGTTATTCTGCCCATAACTTCTAAACGACTTAAGCTACAGAAATGATGTAAGTACTGTTGTCTTCTGGCGTTAAATACGCAGCCAACGACACCACACTCATCCCGATCGGATGCTCCTTTGAAAAGATATTCAATAAAGAATAGATATAGATATTCAATAAAGATGATTTTACCGCTGTTTTTTTTGTGTTATTCTGCCCATAACTTCTAAACGACTTAAGCTACAGAAATGACGTAAGTACTGTTGTCTTCTGGCGTTAAATACGCAGCCAACGACACCACATTCATTCCGATCGGATGCTCCTTTGAAAAGATATTTAATAAAGAATAGATATAGATATTCAATAAGGATGATTTTACCGTTTTTTTTTTTTGTGTTATTCTGCCCATAACTTCTAAACGACTTAAGCTACGGAAACGATGTAAAAACTGTTGTTATCTGGCGTTAAATACGCAGCCAACGACACCACATTCATCCCGATCGGATGCTCCGTTGAAAAGATATTTAATAAAGAATAGATATAGATATTCAATAAAGATGATTTTACCGCTGGTATTTTTTGTGTTATTCTGCCCATAACTTCTAAACGACTTGAGCTACAGAAATGATGTAAGTACTGTTGTCTTCTGGCGTTAAATACGCAGCGGATGCTCCGTTGAAAAGATATTCAATAAAGAATAGATATAGGTATTCAATAGAGATGATTTTACCGTTGTTTTTTTTTGTGTTATTCTGCCCATAACTTCTAAACGACTTGAGCTACAGAAATGATGTAAGTACTGTTGTCTTCTAGCGTTACATACGCAGCCAACGACACCACATTCATCCCGATCGGATGAAAAGATATTCAATAAAGAATAGATATAGATATTCAATAAAGATGATTTTACCGTTGTTTTTTTGTGTTATTCTGCCCATAACTTCTAAACGACTTAAGCTACAGAAATGGTGTAAGTTTTGTTGTTATTTGGCGTTAAATACGCAGCCAACGACACCACATTCATCCCGATCGGATGCTCCGTTGAAAAGATATCCAATAAAGATGATTTTACCGTTGTTTTTTTTGTGTTAATCTGCCCATAACTTCTAAACGACTTAAGCTACAGAAATGATGTAAGTTTTGTTGTTATTTGGCGTTAAATACGGAGCCAACGACACCACATTCATTCCGATCGGATGCTCCGTTGAAAAGATATTCAATAAAGAATAGATATAGATATTCAATAAAGATGATTTTACCGTTGTTTTTTGTGTGTTATTCTGCCCATAACTTCTAAACGACTTAAGCTACAGAAATGATGTAAGTACTGTTGTCTTCTGGCGTTAAATACGCAGCCAACGACACCACACTCATCCCGATCGGATGCTCCTTTGAAAAGATATTCAATAAAGAATAGATATAGATATTCAATAAAGATGATTTTACCGCTGTTTTTTTTGTGTTATTCTGCCCATAACTTCTAAACGACTTAAGCTACAGAAATGACGTAAGTACTGTTGTCTTCTAGCGTTAAATACGCAGCCAACGACACCACATTCATCCCGATCGGATGCTCCTTTGAAAAGATATTTAATAAAGAATAGATATAGATATTCAATAGGGATGATTTTACCATTTTTTTTTTTTTTGTGTTATTCTGCCCATAACTTCTAAACGACTTAAGCTACAGAAATTGTGTCACTACTGTTGTCTTCTGGCGTTAAATACGCAGCCAACGACACCACACTCATCACTATCGGATGCTCCGTTGAAAAGATATTCAATAATGAATAGAAATAGATATTCAATTGAGATGATTTTACCGTTGTTTTTTTTTGTGTTATTCTGCCCATAACTTCTAAACGACTTGAGCTACAGAAATGATGTAAGTACTGTTGTCTTCTGGCGTTAAATACGCAGCCAACGACAGTACATTTATCCCAATCGGATGCTCCGTTGAAAAGATATTCAATAAAGAATAGATATAGATATTCAATAGAGATGATTTTACCGTTGTTTTTTTTTGTGTTATTCTGCCCATAACTTCTAAACGACTTGAGCTACAGAAATGATGTAAGTACTGTTGTCTTCTAGCGTTACATACGCAGCCAACGACACCACATTCATCCCGATCGGATGAAAAGATATTCAATAAAGAATAGATATAGATATTCAATAAAGATGATTTTACCGTTGTTTTTTTTGTGTTATTCTGCCCATAACTTCTAAACGACTTAAGCTACAGAAATGGTGTAAGTTTTGTTGTTATTTGGCGTTAAATACGCAGCCAACGACACTACACTCATCCCGATCGGATGCTCCGTTAAAAATATATTCAATAAAGAATATATATAGATATTCAATAAAGATGATTTTACCGTTGTTTTTTTTGTGTTATTCTGCCCATAACTTCTAAACGACTTAAGCTACAGAAATTGTGTCACTACTGTTGTCTTCTGGCGTTAAATACGCAGCCAACGACACCACACTCATCACTATCGGATGCTCCGTTGAAAAGATATTCAATAATGAATAGAAATAGATATTCAATTGAGATGATTTTACCGTTGTTTTTTTTTGTGTTATTCTGCCCATAACTTCTAAACGACTTAAGCTACAGAAATGATGTAAGTACTGTTGTCTTCTGGCGTTAAATACGCAGCCAACGACACTACACTCATCCCGATCGGATGCTCCGTTAAAAATATATTCAATAAAGAATATATATAGATATTCAATAAAGATGATTTTACCGTTGTTTTTTTTGTGTTATTCTGCCCATAACTTCTAAACGACTTAAGCTACAGAAATGATGTAAGTACTGTTGTCTTCTGGCGTTAAATTCGCAGCCAACGACACCACATTCATCCCGATCGGATGCTCCGTTGAAAAGATATCCAATAAAGAAGATTTTACCGTTGTTTTTTTTGTGTTATTCTGCCCATAACTTCTAAACGACTTAAGCTACAGAAATGATGTAAGTACTGTTGTCTTCTGGCGTTAAATACGCAGCCAACGACACCACACTCATCCCGATCGGATGCTCCGTTAAAAATATATTCAATAAAGAATAGATATAGATATTCAATAAAGATGATTTTACCGCTGGTTTTTTTGTGTTATTCTGCCCATAACTTCTAAACGACTTAAGCTACAGAAATGATGTAAGTACTGTTGTCTTCTGGCGTTAAATACGCAGCCAACGACAGTACATTTATCCCGATCGGATGCTCCGTTGAAAAGATATTCAATAAAGAATAGATATAGATATTCAATAAAGATGATTTTACCGTTGTTTTTTTTGTGTTATTCAGCCCATAACTTCTAAACGACTTAAGCTACGGAAATGATGTAAAAACTGTTGTTATCTGGCGTTAAATACGCAGCCAACGACACCACATTCATCCCGATCGGATGCTCCGTTGAAAAGATATTTAATAAAGAATAGATATAGATATTCAATAAAGATGATTTTACCGCTGGTATTTTTTGTGTTATTCTGCCCATAACTTCTAAACGACTTGAGCTACAGAAATGATGTAAGTACTGTTGTCTTCTGGCGTTAAATACGCAGCCAACGACAGTACATTTATCCCAATCGGATGCTCCGTTGAAAAGATATTCAATAAAGAATAGATATAGATATTCAATAGAGATGATTTTACCGTTGTTTTTTTTTGTGTTATTCTGCCCATAACTTCTAAACGACTTGAGCTACAGAAATGATGTAAGTACTGTTGTCTTCTAGCGTTACATACGCAGCCAACGACACCACATTCATCCCGATCGGATGAAAAGATATTCAATAAAGAATAGATATAGATATTCAATAAAGATGATTTTACCGTTGTTTTTTTTTTGTGTTATTCTGCCCATAACTTCTAAACGACTTAAGCTACAGAAATGGTGTAAGTTTTGTTGTTATTTGGCGTTAAATACGCAGCCAACGACACCACATTCATCCCGATCGGATGCTCCGTTGAAAAGATATCCAATAAAGATGATTTTGCCGTTGTTTTTTTTGTGTTAATCTGCCCATAACTTCTAAACGACTTAAGCTACAGAAATGATGTAAGTTTTGTTGTTATTTGGCGTTAAATACGGAGCCAACGACACCACATTCATTCCGATCGGATGCTCCGTTGAAAAGATATTCAATAAAGAATAGATATAGATATTCAATAAAGATGATTTTACCGTTGTTTTTTGTGTGTTATTCTGCCCATAACTTCTAAACGACTTAAGCTACAGAAATGATGTAAGTACTGTTGTCTTCTGGCGTTAAATACGCAGCCAACGACACCACACTCATCCCGATCGGATGCTCCTTTGAAAAGATATTCAATAAAGAATAGATATAGATATTCAATAAAGATGATTTTACCGCTGTTTTTTTTGTGTTATTCTGCCCATAACTTCTAAACGACTTAAGCTACAGAAATGACGTAAGTACTGTTGTCTTCTGGCGTTAAATACGCAGCCAACGACACCACATTCATCCCGATCGGATGCTCCTTTGAAAAGATATTTAATAAAGAATAGATATAGATATTCAATAAGGATGATTTTACCGTTTTTTTTTTTGTGTTATTCTGCCCATAACTTCTAAACGACTTAAGCTACGGAAATGATGTAAAAACTGTTGTTATCTGGCGTTAAATACGCAGCCAACGACACCACATTCATCCCGATCGGATGCTCCGTTGAAAAGATATTTAATAAAGAATAGATATAGATATTCAATAAAGATGATTTTACCGCTGGTTTTTTTGTGTTATTCTGCCCATAACTTCTAAACGACTTGAGCTACAGAAATGATGTAAGTACTGTTGTCTTCTGGCGTTAAATACGCAGCCAACGACACTACACTCATCCCGATCGGATGCTCCGTTGAAAAGATATTCAATAAAGAATAGATATAGATATTCAATAAAGATGATTTTACCGTTGTTTTTTTTGTGTTATTCTGCCCATAACTTCTAAACGACTTAAGCTACGGAAATGATGTAAAAACTGTTGTTATCTGGCGTTAAATACGCAGCCAACGACACCACATTCATCCCGATCGGATGCTCCGTTGAAAAGATATTTAATAAAGAATAGATATAGATATTCAATAAAGATGATTTTACCGCTGGTTTTTTTGTGTTATTCTGCCCATAACTTCTAAACGACTTGAGCTACAGAAATGATGTAAGTACTGTTGTCTTCTGGCGTTAAATACGCAGCCAACGACAGTACATTTATCCCAATCGGATGCTCCGTTGAAAAGATATTCAATAAAGAATAGATATAGATATTCAATAGAGATGATTTTACCGTTGTTTTTTTTTTGTGTTATTCTGCCCATAACTTCTAAACGACTTGAGCTACAGAAATGATGTAAGTACTGTTGTCTTCTAGCGTTACATACGCAGCCAACGACACCACATTCATCCCGATCGGATGAAAAGATATTCAATAAAGAATAGATATAGATATTCAATAAAGATGATTTTACCGTTGTTTTTTTTGTGTTAATCTGCCCATAACTTCTAAACGACTTAAGCTACAGAAATGATGTAAGTTTTGTTGTTATTTGGCGTTAAATACGCAGCCAACGACACCACATTCATCCCGATCGGATGCTCCGTTGAAAAGATATCCAATAAAGATGATTTTACCGTTGTTTTTTTTGTGTTAATCTGCCCATAACTTCTAAACGACTTAAGCTACAGAAATGATGTAAGTTTTGTTGTTATTTGGCGTTAAATACGGAGCCAACGACACCACATTCATTCCGATCGGATGCTCCGTTGAAAAGATATTCAATAAAGAATAGATATAGATATTCAATAAAGATGATTTTACCGTTGTTTTTTGTGTGTTATTCTGCCCATAACTTCTAAACGACTTAAGCTACAGAAATGATGTAAGTACTGTTGTCTTCTGGCGTTAAATACGCAGCCAACGACACCACACTCATCCCGATCGGATGCTCCTTTGAAAAGATATTCAATAAAGAATAGATATAGATATTCAATAAAGATGATTTTACCGCTGTTTTTTTTGTGTTATTCTGCCCATAACTTCTAAACGACTTAAGCTACAGAAATGATGTAAGTACTGTTGTCTTCTGGCGTTAAATACGCAGCCAACGACACCACATTCATCCCGATCGGATGCTCCTTTGAAAAGATATTTAATAAAGAATAGATATAGATATTCAATAGGGATGATTTTACCGTTTTTTTTTTTTGTGTTATTCTGCCCATAACTTCTAAACGACTTAAGCTACAGAAATTGTGTCACTACTGTTGTCTTCTGGCGTTAAATACGCAGCCAACGACACCACACTCATCACTATCGGATGCTCCGTTGAAAAGATATTCAATAATGAATAGAAATAGATATTCAATTGAGATGATTTTACCGTTGTTTTTTTTGTGTTATTCTGCCCATAACTTCTAAACGACTTAAGCTACAGAAATGATGTAAGTACTGTTGTCTTCTGGCGTTAAATACGCAGCCAACGACACTACACTCATCCCGATCGGATGCTCCGTTAAAAATATATTCAATAAAGAATATATATAGATATTCAATAAAGATGATTTTACCGTTGTTTTTTTTGTGTTATTCTGCCCATAACTTCTAAACGACAAAAGCTACAGAAATGATGTAAGTACTGTTGTCTTCTGGCGTTAAATTCGCAGCCAACGACACCACATTCATCCCGATCGGATGCTCCGTTGAAAAGATATCCAATAAAGAAGATTTTACCGTTGTTTTTTTGTGTTATTCTGCCCATAACTTCTAAACGACTTAAGCTACAGAAATGATGTAAGTACTGTTGTCTTCTGGCGTTAAATACGCAGCCAACGACACCACACTCATCCCGATCGGATGCTCCGTTAAAAATATATTCAATAAAGAATAGATATAGATATTCAATAAAGATTATTTTACCGTTGTTTTTTTTGTGTTATTCTGCCCATAACTTCTAAACGACTTAAGCTACAGAAATGATGTAAGTACTGTTGTCTTCTGGCGTTAAATACGCAGCCAACGACACCACATTCATCCCGATCGGATGCTCCGTTGAAAAGATATTCAATAAAGAATAGATATAGATATTCAATAAAGATGATTTTACCGTTGTTTTTTTTGTGTTATTCTGCCCATAACTTCTAAACGACTTAAGCTACAGAAATGATGTAAAAACTGTTGTTATCTGGCGTTAAATACGCAGCCAACGACACCACATTCATCCCGATCGGATGCTCCGTTGAAAATATATTCAATAAAGAATAGATATAGATATTCAATAAAGATGATTTTACCGCTGTTTTTTTTGTGTTATTCTGCCCATAACTTCTAAACGACTTGAGCTACAGAAATGATGTAAGTATTGTTGTCTTCTGGCGTTAAATACGCAGCCAACGACAGTACATTTATCCCAATCGGATGCTCCGTTGAAAAGATATTCAATAAAGAATAGATATAGATATTCAATAAAGTTGATTTTACCGTTCTTTTTTTTTGTGTTATTCTGCCCATAACTTCTAAACGACTTGAGCTACAGAAATGATGTAAGTACTGTTGTCTTCTAGCGTTACATACGCAGCCAACGATACCACATTCATCCCGATCGGATGAAAAGATATTCAATAAAGAATAGATATAGATATTCAATAAAGATGATTTTACCGTTGTTTTTTTTGTGTTATTCTGCCCATAACTTCTAAACGACTTAAGCTACAGAAATGATGTAAGTACTGTTGTCTTCTGGCGTTAAATTCGCAGCCAACGACACCACATTCATCCCGATCGGATGCTCCGTTGAAAAGATATCCAATAAAGAAGATTTTACCGTTGTTTTTTTGTGTTATTCTGCCCATAACTTCTAAACGACTTAAGCTACAGAAATGATGTAAGTACTGTTGTCTTCTGGCGTTAAATACGCAGCCAACGACACCACACTCATCCCGATCGAATGCTCCGTTAAAAATATATTCAATAAAGAATATATATAGATATTCAATAAAGATGATTTTACCGTTGTTTTTTTTTGTGTTATTCTGCCCATAACTTCTAAACGACTTAAGCTACAGAAATGATGTAAGTACTGTTGTCTTCTGGCGTTAAATACGCAGCCAACGACACTACATTCATCCCGATCGGATGCTCCGTTGAAAAGATATTCAATAAAGAATAGATATAGACATTCAATAAAGATGATTTTACTGCTGTTTTTTTTTGTGTTATTCTGCCCATAACTTCTAAACGACTTAAGCTACAGAAATGATGTAAAAACAGTTGTCTTCTGGCGTTAAATACGCAGCCAACGACACCACATTCATCCCGATCGGATGCTCCGTTGAAAAGATATTCAATAAAGAATAGATATAGATATTCAATAAAGATGATTTTACCGTTGTTTTTTTTTGTGTTATTCTGCCCATAACTTCTAAACGACTTAAGCTACAGAAATGATGTAAAAACTGTTGTTATCTGGCGTTAAATACGCAGCCAACGACACCACATTCATCCCGATCGGATGCTCCGTTGAAAAGATATCCAATAAAGATGATTTTACCGCTGTTTTTTTTTGTGTTATTCTGCCCATAACTTCTAAACGACTTAAGCTACAGAAATGATGTAAGTACTGTTGTCTTCTAGCGTTACATACGCAGCCAACGATACCACATTCATCCCGATCGGATGAAAAGATATTCAATAAAGAATAGATATAGATATTCAATAAAGATGATTTTACCGTTGTTTTTTTTGTGTTATTCTGCCCATAACTTCTAAACGACTTAAGCTACAGAAATTGTGTCACTACTGTTGTCTTCTAGCGTTAAATACGCAGCCAACGACACCACACTCATCCCTATCGGATGCTCCGTTGAAAAGATATTCAATAATGAATAGATATAGATATTCAATAGAGATGATTTTACCGTTGTTTTTTTTTTGTTATTCTGCCCATAACTTCTAAACGACTTAAGCTACAGAAATGATGTAAGTACTGTTGTCTTTTGGCGTTAAATACGCAGCCAACGACACCACACTCATCCCGATCGGATGCTCCGTTAAAAATATATTCAATAAAGAATATATATAGATATTCAATAAAGATGATTTTACCGTTGTTTTTTTTGTGTTATTCTGCCCATAACTTCTAAACGACTTAAGCTACAGAAATGATGTAAGTACTGTTGTCTTCTGGCGTTAAATACGCAGCCAACGACACTACATTCATCCCGATCGGATGCTCCGTTGAAAAGATATTCAATAAAGAATAGATATAGACATTCAATAAAGATGATTTTACTGCTGTTTTTTTTTGTGTTATTCTGCCCATAACTTCTAAACGACTTAAGCTACAGAAATGATGTAAAAACAGTTGTCTTCTGGCGTTAAATACGCAGCCAACGACACCACATTCATCCCGATCGGATGCTCCGTTGAAAAGATATTCAATAAAGAATAGATATAGATATTCAATAAATATGATTTTACCGTTGTTTTTATTTGTGTTATTCTGCCCATAACTTCTAAACGACTTAAGCTACAGAACTGATGTAAAAACTGTTGTTATCTGGCGTTAAATACGCAGCCAACGACACCACATTCATCCCGATCGGATGCTCCGTTGAAAAGATATTCAATAAAGATGATTTTACCGCTGTTTTTTTTTGTTATTCTGCCCATAACTTCTAAACGACTTAAGCTACAGAAATGATGTAAGTACTGTTGTCTTCTGGCGTTAAATACGCAGCCAACGACACCACATTCATCCCGATCGGATGCTCCGTTGAAAAGATATTCAATAAAGAATAGATATAGATATTCAATAAATATGATTTTACCGTTGTTTTTATTTGTGTTATTCTGCCCATAACTTCTAAACGACTTAAGCTACAGAACTGATGTAAAAACTGTTGTTATCTGGCGTTAAATACGCAGCCAACGACACCACATTCATCCCGATCGGATGCTCCGTTGAAAAGATATTCAATAAAGAATAGAAATAGATATTCAATAAAGATGATTTTACCGCTGTTTTTTTTGTGTTATTCTGCCCATAACTTCTAAACGACTTGAGCTACAGAAATGATGTAAGTACTGTTGTCTTCTGGCGTTAAATACGCAGCCAACGACAGTACATTTATCCCAATCGGATGCTCCGTTGAAAAGATATTCAATAAAGAATAGATATAGATATTCAATAGAGATGATTTTACCGTTGTTTTTTTTTGTGTTATTCTGCCCATAACTTCTAAACGACTTTAGCTACAGAAATGGTGTAAGTTTTGTTGTTATTTGGCGTTAAATACGCAGCCAACGACACCACATTCATCCCGATCGGATGCTCCGTTGAAAAGATATCCAATAAAGATGATTTTACCGTTGTTTTTTTTGTGTGTTAATCTGCCCATAACTTCTAAACGACTTAAGCTACAGAAATGATGTAAGTTTTGTTGTTATTTGGCGTTAAATACGCAGCCAACGACACCACATTCATCCCGATCGGATGCTCCGTTGAAAAGATATTCAATAAAGAATAGATATAGATATTCAATAAAGATTATTTTACCGTTGTTTTTTTTGTGTTATTCTGCCCATAACTTCTAAACGACTTAAGCTACAGAAATGATGTAAGTACTGTTGTCTTCTGGCGTTAAATACGCAGCCAACGACACCACATTCATCCCGATCGGATGCTCCTTTGAAAAGATATTTAATAAAGAATAGATATAGATATTCAATAAGGATGATTTTACCGTTTTTTTTTTGTGTTATTCTGCCCATAACTTCTAAACGACTTAAGCTACAGAAATTGTGTCACTACTGTAATCTTCTGGCGTTAAATACGCAGCCAACGACACCACACTCATCACTATCGGATGCTCCGTTGAAAAGATATTCAATAATGAATAGATATAGATATTCAATTGAGATGATTTTACCGTTGTTTTTTTTTGTGTTATTCTGCCCATAACTTCTAAACGACTTAAGCTACAGAAATGATGTAAGTACTGTTGTTATCTGGCGTTAAATACGCAGCCAACGACACCACACTCATCTCGATCGGATGCTCCGTTAAAAATATATTCAATAAAGAATATATATAGATATTCAATAAAGATGATTTTACCGTTGTTTTTTTTGTGTTATTCTGCCCATAACTTCTAAACGACTTAAGCTACAGAAATGATGTAAGTACTGTTGCCTTCTGGCGTTAAATACGCAGCCAACGACACCACATTCATCCCGATCGGATGCTCCGCTGAAAAGATATTCAATAAAGAATAGATATAGACATTCAATAAAGATGATTTTACCGCTGTTTTTTTTTGTGTTATTCTGCCCATAACTTCTAAACGACTTAAGCTACAGAAATGGTGTAAGTTTTGTTGTTATTTGGCGTTAAATACGCAGCCAACGACACCACATTCATCCCGATCGGATGCTCCGTTGAAAAGATATCCAATAAAGATGATTTTACCGTTGTTTTTTTTTTGTGTTAATCTGCCCATAACTTCTAAACGACTTAAGCTACAGAAATGATGTAAGTTTTGTTGTTATTTGGCGTTAAATACGCAGCCAACGACACCACATTCATCCCGATCGGATGCTCCGTTGAAAAGATATTCAATAAAGAATAGATATAGATATTCAATAAAGATTATTTTACCGTTGTTTTTTTTGTGTTATTCTGCCCATAACTTCTAAACGACTTAAGCTACAGAAATGATGTAAGTACTGTTGTCTTCTGGCGTTAAATACGCAGCCAACGACACCACATTCATCCCGATCGGATGCTCCTTTGAAAAGATATTTAATAAAGAATAGATATAGATATTCAATAAGGATGATTTTACCGTTTTTTTTTTTGTGTTATTCTGCCCATAACTTCTAAACGACTTAAGCTACAGAAATTGTGTCACTACTGTAATCTTCTGGCGTTAAATACGCAGCCAACGACACCACACTCATCACTATCGGATGCTCCGTTGAAAAGATATTCAATAATGAATAGATATAGATATTCAATTGAGATGATTTTACCGTTGTTTTTTTTTGTGTTATTCTGCCCATAACTTCTAAACGACTTAAGCTACAGAAATGATGTAAGTACTGTTGTTATCTGGCGTTAAATACGCAGCCAACGACACCACACTCATCTCGATCGGATGCTCCGTTAAAAATATATTCAATAAAGAATATATATAGATATTCAATAAAGATGATTTTACCGTTGTTTTTTTTGTGTTATTCTGCCCATAACTTCTAAACGACTTAAGCTACAGAAATGATGTAAGTACTGTTGCCTTCTGGCGTTAAATACGCAGCCAACGACACCACATTCATCCCGATCGGATGCTCCGCTGAAAAGATATTCAATAAAGAATAGATATAGACATTCAATAAAGATGATTTTACCGCTGTTTTTTTTGTGTTATTCTGCCCATAACTTCTAAACGACTTAAGCTACAGAAATGATGTAAGTACTGTTGTCTTCTGGCGTTAAATACGCAGCCAACGACACCACATTCATCCCGATCGGATGCTCCGTTGAAAAGATATTCAATAAAGAATAGATATAGATATTAAATAAAGATGATTTTACCGTTGTTTTTTTTTGTGTTATTCTGCCCATAACTTCTAAACGACTTAAGCTACGGAAATGATGTAAAAACTGTTGTTATCTGGCGTTAAATACGCAGCCAACGACACCACATTCATCCCGATCGGATGCTCCATTGAAAAGATATTTAATAAAGAATAGATATAGATATTCAATAAAGATGATTTTACCGCTGGTTTTTTTTGTGTTATTCTGCCCATAACTTCTAAACGACTTGAGCTACAGAAATGATGTAAGTACTGTTGTCTTCTGGCGTTAAATACGCAGCCAACGACAGTACATTTATCCCAATCGGATGCTCCGTTGAAAAGATATTCAATAAAGAATAGATATAGATATTCAATAGAGATGATTTTACCGTTGTTTTTTTTTGTGTTATTCTGCCCATAACTTCTAAACGACTTGAGCTACAGAAATGATGTAAGTACTGTTGTCTTCTGGCGTTAAATTCGCAGCCAACGACACCACATTCATCCCGATCGGATGCTCCGTTGAAAAGATATCCAATAAAGAAGATTTTACCGTTGTTTTTTTTGTGTTATTCTGCCCATAACTTCTAAACGACTTAAGCTACAGAAATGATGTAAGTACTGCTGTCTTCTGGCGTTAAATACGCAGCCAACGACACCACACTCATCCCGATCGGATGCTCCGTTAAAAATATATTCAATAAAGAATATATATAGATATTCAATAAAGATGATTTTACCGTTGTTTTTTTTGTGTTATTCTGCCCATAACTTCTAAACGACTTAAGCTACAGAAATGATGTAAGTACTGTTGTCTTCTGGCGTTAAATTCGCAGCCAACGACACCACATTCATCCCGATCGGATGCTCCGTTAAAAAGATATCCAATAAAGAAGATTTTACCGTTGTTTTTTTTGTGTTATTCTGCCCATAACTTCTAAACGACTTAAGCTACAGAAATGATGTAAGTACTGCTGTCTTCTGGCGTTAAATACGCAGCCAACGACACTACACTCATCCCGATCGGATGCTCCGTTAAAAATATATTCAATAAAGAATATATATAGATATTCAATAAAGATGATTTTACCGTTGTTTTTTTTGTGTTATTCTGCCCATAACTTCTAAACGACTTAAGCTACAGAAATTGTGTCACTACTGTTGTCTTCTGGCGTTAAATACGCAGCCAACGACACCACACTCATCACTATCGGATGCTCCGTTGAAAAGATATTCAATAAAGAATAGATATAGATATTCAATAAAGATGATTTTACCGTTGTTTTTTGTGTGTTATTCTGCCCATAACTTCTAAACGACTTAAGCTACAGAAATGATGTAAGTACTGTTGTCTTCTGGCGTTAAATACGCAGCCAACGACACCACACTCATCCCGATCGGATGCTCCTTTGAAAAGATATTCAATAAAGAATAGATATAGATATTCAATAAAGATGATTTTACCGCTGTTTTTTTTGTGTTATTCTGCCCATAACTTCTAAACGACTTAAGCTACAGAAATGACGTAAGTACTGTTGTCTTTTGGCGTTAAATACGCAGCCAACGACACCACATTCATCCCGATCGGATGCTCCTTTGAAAAGATATTTAATAAAGAATAGATATAGATATTCAATAAGGATGATTTTACCGTTTTTTTTTTTGTGTTATTCTGCCCATAACTTCTAAACGACTTAAGCTACGGAAATGATGTAAAAACTGTTGTTATCTGGCGTTAAATACGCAGCCAACGACACCACATTCATCCCGATCGGATGCTCCGTTGAAAAGATATTTAATAAAGAATAGATATAGATATTCAATAAAGATGATTTTACCGCTGGTTTTTTTTGTGTTATTCTGCCCATAACTTCTAAACGACTTGAGCTACAGAAATGATGTAAGTACTGTTGTCTTCTGGCGTTAAATACGCAGCCAACGACACTACACTCATCCCGATCGGATGCTCCGTTGAAAAGATATTCAATAAAGAATAGATATAGATATTCAATAAAGATGATTTTACCGTTGTTTTTTTTGTGTTATTCTGCCCATAACTTCTAAACGACTTAAGCTACGGAAATGATGTAAAAACTGTTGTTATCTGGCGTTAAATACGCAGCCAACGACACCACATTCATCCCGATCGGATGCTCCGTTGAAAAGATATTTAATAAAGAATAGATATAGATATTCAATAAAGATGATTTTACCGCTGGTTTTTTTGTGTTATTCTGCCCATAACTTCTAAACGACTTGAGCTACAGAAATGATGTAAGTACTGTTGTCTTCTGGCGTTAAATACGCAGCCAACGACAGTACATTTATCCCAATCGGATGCTCCGTTGAAAAGATATTCAATAAAGAATAGATATAGATATTCAATAGAGATGATTTTATCGTTGTTTTTTTTTTGTGTATTCTGCCCATAACTTCTAAACGACTTGAGCTACAGAAATGATGTAAGTACTGTTGTCTTCTAGCGTTACATACGCAGCCAACGACACCACATTCATCCCGATCGGATGAAAAGATATTCAATAAAGAATAGATATAGATATTCAATAAAGATGATTTTACCGTTGTTTTTTTTTTGTGTTATTCTGCCCATAACTTCTAAACGACTTAAGCTACAGAAATGGTGTAAGTTTTGTTGTTATTTGGCGTTAAATACGCAGCCAACGACACCACATTCATCCCGATCGGATGCTCCGTTGAAAAGATATCCAATAAAGATGATTTTACCGTTGTTTTTTTTGTGTTAATCTGCCCATAACTTCTAAACGACTTAAGCTACAGAAATGATGTAAGTTTTGTTGTTATTTGGCGTTAAATACGGAGCCAACGACACCACATTCATTCCGATCGGATGCTCCGTTGAAAAGATATTCAATAAAGAATAGATATAGATATTCAATAAAGATGATTTTACCGTTGTTTTTAGTGTGTTATTCTGCCCATAACTTCTAAACGACTTAAGCTACAGAAATGATGTAAGTACTGTTGTCTTCTGGCGTTAAATACGCAGCCAACGACACCACACTCATCCCGATCGGATGCTCCTTTGAAAAGATATTCAATAAAGAATAGATATAGATATTCAATAAATATGATTTTACCGCTGTTTTTTTTGTGTTATTCTGCCCATAACTTCTAAACGACTTAAGCTACAGAAATGATGTAAGTACTGTTGTCTTCTGGCGTTAAATACGCAGCCAACGACACTACACTCATCCCGATCGGATGCTCCGTTAAAAATATATTCAATAAAGAATATATATAGATATTCAATAAAGATGATTTTACCGTTGTTTTTTTTGTGTTATTCTGCCCATAACTTCTAAACGACAAAAGCTACAGAAATGATGTAAGTACTGTTGTCTTCTGGCGTTAAATTCGCAGCCAACGACACCACATTCATCCCGATCGGATGCTCCGTTGAAAAGATATCCAATAAAGAAGATTTTACCGTTGTTTTTTTGTGTTATTCTGCCCATAACTTCTAAACGACTTAAGCTACAGAAATGATGTAAGTACTGCTGTCTTCTGGCGTTAAATACGCAGCCAACGACACCACACTCATCCCGATCGGATGCTCCGTTAAAAATATATTCAATAAAGAATAGATATAGATATTCAATAAAGATGATTTTACCGCTGGTTTTTTTGTGTTATTCTGCCCATAACTTCTAAACGACTTAAGCTACAGAAATGATGTAAGTACTGTTGTCTTCTGGCGTTAAATACGCAGCCAACGACAGTACATTTATCCCGATCGGATGCTCCGTTGAAAAGATATTCAATAAAGAATAGATATAGATATTCAATAAAGATGATTTTACCGTTGTTTTTTTTGTGTTATTCTGCCCATAACTTCTAAACGACTTAAGCTACGGAAATGATGTAAAAACTGTTGTTATCTGGCGTTAAATACGCAGCCAAAGACGCCACATTCATCCCGATCGGATGCTCCGTTGAAAAGATATTTAATAAAGAATAGATATAGATATTCAATAAAGATGATTTTACCGCTGGTATTTTTTGTGTTATTCTGCCCATAACTTCTAAACGACTTGAGCTACAGAAATGATGTAAGTACTGTTGTCTTCTGGCGTTAAATACGCAGCCAACGACAGTACATTTATCCCAATCGGATGCTCCGTTGAAAAGATATTCAATAAAGAATAGATATAGATATTCAATAGAGATGATTTTACCGTTGTTTTTTTTTGTGTTATTCTGCCCATAACTTCTAAACGACTTGAGCTACAGAAATGATGTAAGTACTGTTGTCTTCTAGCGTTACATACGCAGCCAACGACACCACATTCATCCCGATCGGATGAAAAGATATTCAATAAAGAATAGATATAGATATTCAATAAAGATGATTTTACCGTTGTTTTTTTTTTGTGTTATTCTGCCCATAACTTCTAAACGACTTAAGCTACAGAAATGGTGTAAGTTTTGTTGTTATTTGGCGTTAAATACGCAGCCAACGACACCACATTCATCCCGATCGGATGCTCCGTTGAAAAGATATCCAATAAAGATGATTTTACCGTTGTTTTTTTTGTGTTAATCTGCCCATAACTTCTAAACGACTTAAGCTACAGAAATGATGTAAGTTTTGTTGTTATTTGGCGTTAAATACGGAGCCAACGACACCACATTCATTCCGATCGGATGCTCCGTTGAAAAGATATTCAATAAAGAATAGATATAGATATTCAATAAAGATGATTTTACCGTTGTTTTTTGTGTGTTATTCTGCCCATAACTTCTAAACGACTTAAGCTACAGAAATGATGTAAGTACTGTTGTCTTCTGGCGTTAAATACGCAGCCAACGACACCACACTCATCCCGATCGGATGCTCCTTTGAAAAGATATTCAATAAAGAATAGATATAGATATTCAATAAAGATGATTTTACCGCTGTTTTTATACCCTTGCAGAGGGTATTATAATTTTGACCAGATGTTTGCAACGCAGTGAAGGAGGCATCTCCGACCCCATAAAGTATATATATTCCTGATCAGCATCACCAGCCGAGTCGATCTAGCCATGTCCGTCTGTCTGTCCGTCTGTCTGTCCGTCTGTCTGTCCGTCTGTCCGTCTGTCGGTTTCTACGCGAACTAGTCTCTCAGTTTTTGAGCTATCAAGCTGAAATTTTCAGCATAGTCTTATTTTTTTAGCACGCAGTATATATGTCGGAATGACCGAAATCGGACTACTATATCCTATAGCTGCCATAGGAATGATGGCGAAATTAATGTAAAAAAATTTTAACTTCTCTGTTTTTCAACGTATTTCTATAAATTTTGAGATATAGCAGTTTTTTTTGGTTCTAGAATTACGGTTTTAATTTCATTAAGATCGGACAACTATATCATATAGCTGCCATAGAAACGATCGGTCGATTTATATGAAAATGTAAAATCATGTAAAATGTAAAATTTTATAGCTATGTATAAATGTTATAAATTTACATTACATTGTTATTTTTATACCCTTGCAGAGGGTATTATAATTTTGACCAGATGTTTGCAACGCAGTGAAGGAGGCATCTCCGACCCCATAAAGTATATATATTCTTGATCAGCATCACCAGTCGAGTCGATCTAGCCATGTCCGTCTGTCTGTCCGTCTGTCTGTCTGTCTGTCCGTCTGTCCGTCTGTCGGTTTCTACGCGAACTAGTCTCTCAGTTTTTGAGCTATCGGGCTGAAATTTTTAGCATAGTCTTATTTCTTTAGCACGCAGTATATATGTCGGAACGACCGAAATCGGACTACTATATCCTATAGCTGCCATAGGAATGATGGCGAAATTAATGTAAAAAAAAATTTAACTTCTCTGTTTTTCAACGTATTTCTATATATTTTAAGACATAGCAGTTTTTTATGGTTCTAGAATTACGGTTTTAATTTCATTAAGATCGGACCACTATATCATATAGCTGCCATAGAAGCGATCGGTCAATTTATATGAAAATGTAAAATTCTACATGTAAAATGTAAAATTTACAAAATTCTATATTTTTTCAACATTACTAAAATGGTTCGATTTTCAATGATCCAATTGCAGACTGCAAGGGTATATCAACTTCGGTTTACCGAAGTTAGCTTTCTTTCTCGTTTTTGTGTTATTCTGCCCATAACTTCTAAACGACTTAAGCTACAGAAATGACGTAAGTACTGTTGTCTTCTGGCGTTAAATACGCAGCCAACGACACCACATTCATCCCGATCGGATGCTCCTTTGAAAAGATATTTAATAAAGAATAGATATAGATATTCAATAAGGATGATTTTACCGTTTTTTTTTTTGTGTTATTCTGCCCATAACTTCTAAACGACTTAAGCTACGGAAATGATGTAAAAACTGTTGTTATCTGGCGTTAAATACGCAGCCAACGACACCACATTCATCCCGATCGGATGCTCCGTTGAAAAGATATTTAATAAAGAATAGATATAGATATTCAATAAAGATGATTTTACCGCTGGTTTTTTTTGTGTTATTCTGCCCATAACTTCTAAACGACTTGAGCTACAGAAATGATGTAAGTACTGTTGTCTTCTGGCGTTAAATACGCAGCCAACGACACTACACTCATCCCGATCGGATGCTCCGTTGAAAAGATATTCAATAAAGAATAGATATAGATATTCAATAAAGATGATTTTACCGTTGTTTTTTTTGTGTTATTCTGCCCATAACTTCTAAACGACTTAAGCTACGGAAATGATGTAAAAACTGTTGTTATCTGGCGTTAAATACGCAGCCAACGACACCACATTCATCCCGATCGGATGCTCCGTTGAAAAGATATTTAATAAAGAATAGATATAGATATTCAATAAAGATGATTTTACCGCTGGTTTTTTTTGTGTTATTCTGCCCATAACTTCTAAACGACTTGAGCTACAGAAATGATGTAAGTACTGTTGTCTTCTGGCGTTAAATACGCAGCCAACGACAGTACATTTATCCCAATCGGATGCTCCGTTGAAAAGATATTCAATAAAGAATAGATATAGATATTCAATAGAGATGATTTTATCGTTGTTTTTTTTGTGTTATTCTGCCCATAACTTCTAAACGACTTGAGCTACAGAAATGATGTAAGTACTGTTGTCTTCTAGCGTTACATACGCAGCCAACGACACCACATTCATCCCGATCGGATGAAAAGATATTCAATAAAGAATAGATATAGATATTCAATAAAGATGATTTTACCGTTGTTTTTTTTTGTGTTATTCTGCCCATAACTTCTAAACGACTTAAGCTACAGAAATGGTGTAAGTTTTTTTGTTATTTGGCGTTAAATACGCAGCCAACGACACCACATTCATCCCGATCGGATGCTCCGTTGAAAAGATATCCAATAAAGATGATTTTACCGTTGTTTTTTTTGTGTTAATCTGCCCATAACTTCTAAACGACTTAAGCTACAGAAATGATGTAAGTTTTGTTGTTATTTGGCGTTAAATACGCAGCCAACGACACCACATTCATCCCGATCGGATGCTCCGTTGAAAAGATATTCAATAAAGAATAGATATAGATATTCAATAAAGATGATTTTACCGTTGTTTTTTTTGTGTTATTCTGCCCATAACTTCTAAACGACTTGAGCTACAGAAATGATGTAAGTACTGTTGTCTTCTGGCGTTAAATACGCAGCCAACGACACTACACTCATCCCGATCGGATGCTCCGTTGAAAAGATATTCAATAAAGAATAGATATAGATATTCAATAAAGATGATTTTACCGTTGTTTTTTTTTGTTATTCTGCCCATAACTTCTAAACGACTTAAGCTACGGAAATGATGTAAAAACTGTTGTTATCTGGCGTTAAATACGCAGCCAACGACACCACATTCATCCCGATCGGATGCTCCGTTGAAAAGATATTTAATAAAGAATAGATATAGATATTCAATAAAGATGATTTTACCGCTGGTTTTTTTTGTGTTATTCTGCCCATAACTTCTAAACGACTTGAGCTACAGAAATGATGTAAGTACTGTTGTCTTCTGGCGTTAAATACGCAGCCAACGACAGTACATTTATCCCAATCGGATGCTCCGTTGAAAAGATATTCAATAAAGAATAGATATAGATATTCAATAGAGATGATTTTATCGTTGTTTTTTTTTG
The DNA here is from genome assembly GCA_018153105.1 of Drosophila rufa. Taxonomy (NCBI): domain Eukaryota; kingdom Metazoa; phylum Arthropoda; class Insecta; order Diptera; family Drosophilidae; genus Drosophila; species Drosophila rufa. The sequence continues at coordinate 65,896 of JAECXS010000116.1, read as the reverse complement.
TGTTATTCTGCCCATAACTTCTAAACGACTTGAGCTACAGAAATGATGTAAGTACTGTTGTCTTCTAGCGTTACATACGCAGCCAACGACACCACATTCATCCCGATCGGATGAAAAGATATTCAATAAAGAATAGATATAGATATTCAATAAAGATGATTTTACCGTTGTTTTTTTTGTGTTATTCTGCCCATAACTTCTAAACGACTTAAGCTACAGAAATGGTGTAAGTTTTTTTGTTATTTGGCGTTAAATACGCAGCCAACGACACCACATTCATCCCGATCGGATGCTCCGTTGAAAAGATATCCAATAAAGATGATTTTACCGTTGTTTTTTTTGTGTTAATCTGCCCATAACTTCTAAACGACTTAAGCTACAGAAATGATGTAAGTTTTGTTGTTATTTGGCGTTAAATACGCAGCCAACGACACCACATTCATCCCGATCGGATGCTCCGTTGAAAAGATATTCAATAAAGAATAGATATAGATATTCAATAAAGATGATTTTACCGTTGTTTTTTTTGTGTTATTCTGCCCATAACTTCTAAACGACTTGAGCTACAGAAATGATGTAAGTACTGTTGTCTTCTGGCGTTAAATACGCAGCCAACGACACTACACTCATCCCGATCGGATGCTCCGTTGAAAAGATATTCAATAAAGAATAGATATAGATATTCAATAAAGATGATTTTACCGTTGTTTTTTTTGTGTTATTCTGCCCATAACTTCTAAACGACTTAAGCTACGGAAATGATGTAAAAACTGTTGTTATCTGGCGTTAAATACGCAGCCAACGACACCACATTCATCCCGATCGGATGCTCCGTTGAAAAGATATTTAATAAAGAATAGATATAGATATTCAATAAAGATGATTTTACCGCTGGTTTTTTTTGTGTTATTCTGCCCATAACTTCTAAACGACTTGAGCTACAGAAATGATGTAAGTACTGTTGTCTTCTGGCGTTAAATACGCAGCCAACGACAGTACATTTATCCCAATCGGATGCTCCGTTGAAAAGATATTCAATAAAGAATAGATATAGATATTCAATAGAGATGATTTTATCGTTGTTTTTTTTGTGTTATTCTGCCCATAACTTCTAAACGACTTGAGCTACAGAAATGATGTAAGTACTGTTGTCTTCTAGCGTTACATACGCAGCCAACGACACCACATTCATCCCGATCGGATGAAAAGATATTCAATAAAGAATAGATATAGATATTCAATAAAGATGATTTTACCGTTGTTTTTTTTTGTGTTATTCTGCCCATAACTTCTAAACGACTTAAGCTACAGAAATGGTGTAAGTTTTGTTGTTATTTGGCGTTAAATACGCAGCCAACGACACCACATTCATCCCGATCGGATGCTCCGTTGAAAAGATATCCAATAAAGATGATTTTACCGTTGTTTTTTTTGTGTTAATCTGCCCATAACTTCTAAACGACTTAAGCTACAGAAATGATGTAAGTTTTGTTGTTATTTGGCGTTAAATACGCAGCCAACGACACCACATTCATCCCGATCGGATGCTCCGTTGAAAAGATATCCAATAAAGATGATTTTACCGTTTTTTTTTTTTGTGTTATTCTGCCCATAACTTCTAAACGACTTAAGCTACGGAAATGATGTAAAAACTGTTGTTATCTGGCGTTAAATACGCAGCCAACGACACCACATTCATCCCGATCGGATGCTCCGTTGAAAAGATATTCAATAAAGAATAGATATAGATATTCAATAAAGATGATTTTACCGTTGTTTTTTTTGTGTTATTCTGCCCATAACTTCTAAACGACTTAAGCTACGGAAATGATGTAAAAACTGTTGTTATCTGGCGTTAAATACGCAGCCAACGACACCACATTCATCCCGATCGGATGCTCCGTTGAAAAGATATTCAATAAAGAATAGATATAGATATTCAATAAAGATGATTTTACCGTTGTTTTTTTTTTGTGTTATTCTGCCCATAACTTCTAAACGACTTAAGCTACAGAAATGATGTAAAAACTTTTGTTATCTGGCGTTAAATACGCAGCCAACGACAGTACATTTATCCCAATCGGATGCTCCGTTGAAAAGATATTCAATAAAGAATAGATATAGATATTCAATAGAGATGATTTTATCGTTGTTTTTTTTTGTGTTATTCTGCCCATAACTTCTAAACGACTTGAGCTACAGAAATGATGTAAGTACTGTTGTCTTCTAGCGTTACATACGCAGCCAACGACACCACATTCATCCCGATCGGATGAAAAGATATTCAATAAAGAATAGATATAGATATTCAATAAAGATGATTTTACCGTTGTTTTTTTTTGTGTTATTCTGCCCATAACTTCTAAACGACTTAAGCTACAGAAATGGTGTAAGTTTTTTTGTTATTTGGCGTTAAATACGCAGCCAACGACACCACATTCATCCCGATCGGATGCTCCGTTGAAAAGATATCCAATAAAGATGATTTTACCGTTGTTTTTTTTGTGTTAATCTGCCCATAACTTCTAAACGACTTAAGCTACAGAAATGATGTAAGTTTTGTTGTTATTTGGCGTTAAATACGGAGCCAACGACACCACATTCATTCCGATCGGATGCTCCGTTGAAAAGATATTCAATAAAGAATAGATATAGATATTCAATAAAGATGATTTTACCGTTGTTTTTTGTGTGTTATTCTGCCCATAACTTCTAAACGACTTAAGCTACAGAAATGATGTAAGTACTGTTGTCTTCTGGCGTTAAATACGCAGCCAACGACACCACACTCATCCCGATCGGATGCTCCTTTGAAAAGATATTCAATAAAGAATAGATATAGATATTCAATAAAGATGATTTTACCGCTGTTTTTTTTGTGTTATTCTGCCCATAACTTCTAAACGACTTAAGCTACAGAAATGACGTAAGTACTGTTGTCTTCTGGCGTTAAATACGCAGCCAACGACACCACATTCATCCCGATCGGATGCTCCTTTGAAAAGATATTTAATAAAGAATAGATATAGATATTCAATAAGGATGATTTTACCGTTTTTTTTTTTTGTGTTATTCTGCCCATAACTTCTAAACGACTTAAGCTACGGAAATGATGTAAAAACTGTTGTTATCTGGCGTTAAATACGCAGCCAACGACACCACATTCATCCCGATCGGATGCTCCGTTGAAAAGATATTTAATAAAGAATAGATATAGATATTCAATAAAGATGATTTTACCGCTGGTATTTTTTGTGTTATTCTGCCCATAACTTCTAAACGACTTGAGCTACAGAAATGATGTAAGTACTGTTGTCTTCTGGCGTTAAATACGCAGCGGATGCTCCGTTGAAAAGATATTCAATAAAGAATAGATATAGATATTCAATAGAGATGATTTTACCGTTGTTTTTTTTTGTGTTATTCTGCCCATAACTTCTAAACGACTTGAGCTACAGAAATGATGTAAGTACTGTTGTCTTCTAGCGTTACATACGCAGCCAACGACACCACATTCATCCCGATCGGATGAAAAGATATTCAATAAAGAATAGATATAGATATTCAATAAAGATGATTTTACCGTTGTTTTTTTTGTGTTATTCTGCCCATAACTTCTAAACGACTTAAGCTACAGAAATTGTGTCACTACTGTTGTCTTCTGGCGTTAAATACGCAGCCAACGACACCACACTCATCCCTATCGGATGCTCCGTTGAAAAGATATTCAATAATGAATAGATATAGATATTCAATAGAGATGATTTTACCGTTGTTTTTTTTTGTGTTATTCTGCCCATAACTTCTAAACGACTTAAGCTACAGAAATGATGTAAGTACTGTTGTCTTCTGGCGTTAAATACGCAGCCAACGACACCACACTCATCCCGATCGGATGCTCCGTTAAAAATATATTCAATAAAGAATATATATAGATATTCAATAAAGATGATTTTACCGTTGTTTTTTTTGTGTTATTCTGCCCATAACTTCTAAACGACTTAAGCTACAGAAATGATGTAAGTACTGTTGTCTTCTGGCGTTAAATACGCAGCCAACGACACTACATTCATCTCGATCGGATGCTCCGTTGAAAAGATATTCAATAAAGAATAGATATAGACATTCAATAAAGATGATTTTACTGCTGTTTTTTTTTGTGTTATTCTGCCCATAACTTCTAAACGACTTAAGCTACAGAAATGACGTAAGTACTGTTGTCTTCTGGCGTTAAATACGCAGCCAACGACACCACATTCATCCCGATCGGGTGCTCCTTTGAAAAGATATTTAATAAAGAATAGATATAGATATTCAATAAAGATGATTTTACCGCTGGTTTTTTTTGTGTTATTCTGCCCATAACTTCTAAACGACTTGAGCTACAGAAATGATGTAAGTACTGTTGTCTTCTGGCGTTAAATACGCAGCCAACGACAGTACATTTATCCCAATCGGATGCTCCGTTGAAAAGATATTCAATAAAGAATAGATATAGATATTCAATAGAGATGATTTTATCGTTGTTTTTTTTTGTGTTATTCTGCCCATAACTTCTAAACGACTTGAGCTACAGAAATGATGTAAGTACTGTTGTCTTCTAGCGTTACATACGCAGCCAACGACACCACATTCATCCCGATCGGATGAAAAGATATTCAATAAAGAATAGATATAGATATTCAATAAAGATGATTTTACCGTTGTTTTTTTTTGTGTTATTCTGCCCATAACTTCTAAACGACTTAAGCTACAGAAATGGTGTAAGTTTTTTTGTTATTTGGCGTTAAATACGCAGCCAACGACACCACATTCATCCCGATCGGATGCTCCGTTGAAAAGATATCCAATAAAGATGATTTTACCGTTGTTTTTTTGTGTTAATCTGCCCATAACTTCTAAACGACTTAAGCTACAGAAATGATGTAAGTTTTGTTGTTATTTGGCGTTAAATACGGAGCCAACGACACCACATTCATTCCGATCGGATGCTCCGTTGAAAAGATATTCAATAAAGAATAGATATAGATATTCAATAAAGATGATTTTACCGTTGTTTTTTGTGTGTTATTCTGCCCATAACTTCTAAACGACTTAAGCTACAGAAATGATGTAAGTACTGTTGTCTTCTGGCGTTAAATACGCAGCCAACGACACCACACTCATCCCGATCGGATGCTCCTTTGAAAAGATATTCAATAAAGAATAGATATAGATATTCAATAAAGATGATTTTACCGCTGTTTTTTTTGTGTTATTCTGCCCATAACTTCTAAACGACTTAAGCTACAGAAATGACGTAAGTACTGTTGTCTTCTGGCGTTAAATACGCAGCCAACGACACCACATTCATCCCGATCGGATGCTCCTTTGAAAAGATATTTAATAAAGAATAGATATAGATATTCAATAAGGATGATTTTACCGTTTTTTTTTTTTGTGTTATTCTGCCCATAACTTCTAAACGACTTAAGCTACGGAAATGATGTAAAAACTGTTGTTATCTGGCGTTAAATACGCAGCCAACGACACCACATTCATCCCGATCGGATGCTCCGTTGAAAAGATATTTAATAAAGAATAGATATAGATATTCAATAAAGATGATTTTACCGCTGGTATTTTTTGTGTTATTCTGCCCATAACTTCTAAACGACTTGAGCTACAGAAATGATGTAAGTACTGTTGTCTTCTGGCGTTAAATACGCAGCGGATGCTCCGTTGAAAAGATATTCAATAAAGAATAGATATAGATATTCAATAGAGATGATTTTACCGTTGTTTTTTTTGTGTTATTCTGCCCATAACTTCTAAACGACTTGAGCTACAGAAATGATGTAAGTACTGTTGTCTTCTAGCGTTACATACGCAGCCAACGACACCACATTCATCCCGATCGGATGAAAAGATATTCAATAAAGAATAGATATAGATATTCAATAAAGATGATTTTACCGTTGTTTTTTTTTGTGTTATTCTGCCCATAATTTCTAAACGACTTAAGCTACAGAAATGGTGTAAGTTTTGTTGTTATTTGGCGTTAAATACGCAGCCAACGACACCACATTCATCCCGATCGGATGCTCCGTTGAAAAGATATCCAATAAAGATGATTTTACCGTTGTTTTTTTTGTGTTAATCTGCCCATAACTTCTAAACGACTTAAGCTACAGAAATGATGTAAGTTTTGTTGTTATTTGGCGTTAAATACGGAGCCAACGACACCACATTCATTCCGATCGGATGCTCCGTTGAAAAGATATTCAATAAAGAATAGATATAGATATTCAATAAAGATGATTTTACCGTTGTTTTTTGTGTGTTATTCTGCCCATAACTTCTAAACGACTTAAGCTACAGAAATGATGTAAGTACTGTTGTCTTCTGGCGTTAAATACGCAGCCAACGACACCACACTCATCCCGATCGGATGCTCCTTTGAAAAGATATTCAATAAAGAATAGATATAGATATTCAATAAAGATGATTTTACCGCTGTTTTTTTTGTGTTATTCTGCCCATAACTTTTAAACGACTTAAGCTACAGAAATGACGTAAGTACTGTTGTCTTCTGGCGTTAAATACGCAGCCAACGACACCACATTCATCCCGATCGGATGCTCCTTTGAAAAGATATTTAATAAAGAATAGATATAGATATTCAATAGGGATGATTTTACCGTTTTTTTTTTTGTGTTATTCTGCCCATAACTTCTAAACGACTTAGGCTACAGAAATTGTGTCACTACTGTTGTCTTCTGGCGTTAAATACGCAGCCAACGACACCACACTCATCACTATCGGATGCTCCGTTGAAAAGATATTCAATAATGAATAGAAATAGATATTCAATTGAGATGATTTTACCGTTGTTTTTTTTTGTGTTATTCTGCCCATAACTTCTAAACGACTTAAGCTACAGAAATGATGTAAGTACTGTTGTCTTCTGGCGTTAAATACGCAGCCAACGACACTACACTCATCCCGATCGGATGCTCCGTTAAAAATATATTCAATAAAGAATATATATAGATATTCAATAAAGATGATTTTACCGTTGTTTTTTTTGTGTTATTCTGCCCATAACTTCTAAACGACAAAAGCTACAGAAATGATGTAAGTACTGTTGTCTTCTGGCGTTAAATTCGCAGCCAACGACACCACATTCATCCCGATCGGATGCTCCGTTGAAAAGATATCCAATAAAGAAGATTTTACCGTTGTTTTTTTGTGTTATTCTGCCCATAACTCTAAACGACTTGAGCTACAGAAATGATGTAAAAACTGTTGTTATTTGGCGTTAAATACGCAGCCAACGACACCACATTCATCCCGATCGGATGCTCCGTTGAAAATATATTCAATAAAGAATAGATATAGATATTCAATAAAGATGATTTTACCGTTGTTTTTTTTGTGTTATTCTGCCCATAACTTCTAAACGACTTAAGCTACAGAAATGATGTAAAAACTGTTGTTATCTGGCGTTAAATACGCAGCCAACGACACCACATTCATCCCGATCGGATGCTCCGTTGAAAATATATTCAATAAAGAATAGATATAGATATTCAATAAAGATGATTTTACCGCTGTTTTTTTTGGTGTTATTCTGCCCATAACTTCTAAACGACTTGAGCTACAGAAATGAAGTAAGTACTGTTGTCTTCTAGCGTTACATACGCAGCCAACGATACCACATTCATCCCGATCGGATGAAAAGATATTCAATAAAGAATAGATATAGATATTCAATAAAGATGATTTTACCGTTTTTTTTTTTTGTGTTATTCTGCCCATAACTTCTAAACGACTTAAGCTACAGAAATTGTGTCACTACTGTTGTCTTCTGGCGTTAAATACGCAGCCAACGACACCACACTCATCCCTATCGGATGCTCCGTTGAAAAGATATTCAATAATGAATAGATATAGATATTCAATAGAGATGATTTTACCGTTGTTTTTTTTTGTGTTATTCTGCCCATAACTTCTAAACGACTTAAGCTACAGAAATGATGTAAGTACTGTTGTCTTCTGGCGTTAAATACGCAGCCAACGACACCACACTCATCCCGATCGGATGCTCCGTTAAAAATATATTCAATAAAGAATATATATAGATATTCAATAAAGATGATTTTACCGTTGTTTTTTTTGTGTTATTCTGCCCATAACTTCTAAACGACTTAAGCTACAGAAATGATGTAAGTACTGTTGTCTTCTGGCGTTAAATACGCAGCCAACGACACTACATTCATCTCGATCGGATGCTCCGTTGAAAAGATATTCAATAAAGAATAGATATAGACATTCAATAAAGATGATTTTACTGCTGTTTTTTTTTGTGTTATTCTGCCCATAACTTCTAAACGACTTAAGCTACAGAAATGACGTAAGTACTGTTGTCTTCTGGCGTTAAATACGCAGCCAACGACACCACATTCATCCCGATCGGGTGCTCCTTTGAAAAGATATTTAATAAAGAATAGATATAGATATTCAATAAGGATGATTTTACCGTTTTTTTTTTTTTGTGTTATTCTGCCCATAACTTCTAAACGACTTAAGCTACAGAAATGATGTAAAAACTGTTTTTATCTAGCGTTAAATACGCAGCCAACGACACCACATTCATCCCGATCGGATGCTCCGTTGAAAAGATATTCAATAAAGAATAGATATAGATATTCAATAAAGATGATTTTACCGTTGTTTTTTTTGTGTTATTCTGCCCATAACTTCTAAACGACTTAAGCTACAGAAATGATGTAAGTACTGTTGTCTTCTGGCGTTAAATACGCAGCCAACGACACCACACTCATCCCGATCGGATGCTCCTTTGAAAAGATATTCAATAAAGAATAGATATAGACATTCAATAAAGATAATTTTACCGCTGTTTTTTTTTGTGTTATTCTGCCCATAACTTCTAAACGACTTAAGCTACAGAAATGACGTAAGTACTGTTGTCTTCTGGCGTTAAATACGCAGCCAACGACACCACACTCATCCCGATCGGAAGCTCCTTTGAAAAGATATTTAATAAAGAATAGATATAGATATTCAAGAGAGATGATTTTACCGTTTTTTTTTTTGTGTTATTCTGCCCATAACTTCTAAACGACTTAAGCTACAGAAATGATGTAAGTACTGTTGTCTTCTGGCGTTAAATACGCAGCCAACGACACCACACTCATCCCGATCGGATGCTCCGTTAAAAATATATTCAATAAAGAATAGATATAGATATTCAATAAAGATGATTTTACCGTTTTTTTTGTGTGTTACTCTGCCCATAACTTCTAAACGACTTAAGCTACAGAAATGATGTAAGTACTGTTGTCTTCTGGCGTTAAATACGCAGCCAACGACACCACATTCATCCCGATCGGATGCTCCGTTTAAAAGATATTCAATAAAGAATATATTTAGATATTCAATAAAGATGATTTTACCGTTGTTTTTTTTTTTGTTATTCTGCCCATAACTTCTAAACGACTTAAGCTACAGAAATGATGTAAGTACTGTTGTCTTCTAGCGTTAAATACGCAGCCAACGACACCACACTCATCCCGATCGGATGCTCCGTTAAAAATATATTCAATAAAGAATAGATATAGATATTCAATAAAGATGATTTTACCGTTGTTTTTTTTTTGTGTTATTCTTCTCATAACTTCTAAACGACTTAAGCTACAGAAATGATGTAAGTACTGTTGTTATTTGGCGTTAAATACGCAGCCAACGACACCACATTCATCCCGATCGGATGCTCCGTTGAAAAGATATTCAATAAAGAATATATATAGATATTCAATAAAGATGATTTTAATGTTTTTTTTTGTGCTATTCTGCCATAACTTCTAAGCGACTTAAGCTACAGAAACGATCTAAGTACTGTTGCCTTCTGTCGTTAAACACGCAGCCCACGATACTTCATTCATCCCGATCTGATGCTCCGTTGAACAGATATTTAATAAAGAATAGATATAGATATTCAATAAGGATGATTTTACCGTTTTTTTTTTGTGTTATTCTGCCCATAACTTCTAAACGACTTAAGCTACAGAAATTGTGTCACTACTGTTGTCTTCTGGCGTTAAATACGCAGCCAACGACACCACACTCATCCCTATCGGATGCTCCGTTGAAAAGATATTCAATAATGAATAGATATAGATATTCAATAAAGATGATTTTACCGTTGTTTTTTTTTGTGTTATTCTGCCCATAACTTCTAAACGACTTAAGCTACAGAAATGATGTAAGTACTGTTGTCTTCTGGCGTTAAATACGCAGCCAACGACACCACATCCATCCCGATCGGATGCTCCGTTGAAAAGATATTCAATAATGAATAGATATAGATATTCAATAAAGATGATTTTACCGTTGTTTTTTTTGTGTTATTCTGCCCATAACTTCTAAACGACTTAAGCTACAGAAATGATCCGATCGGATGCTTCTTTGAAAAGATATTCAATAAAGAATAGATATAGATATTCAATAAAGATGATTTTATCGTTGTTTTTGTTTGTGTTATTCTGCCCATAACTTCTAAACGACTTAAGCTACAGAAATGACGTAAGTACTGTTGTCTTCTGGCGTTAAATACGCAGCCAACGACACCACATTCATCCCGATCGGGTGCTCCTTTGAAAAGATATTTAATAAAGAATAGATATAGATATTCAAGAGAGATGATTTTACCGTTTTTTTTTTTGTGTTATTCTGCCCATAACTTCTAAACGACTTAAGCTACAGAAATGATGTAAGTACTGTTGTCTTCTGGCGTTAAATACGCAGCCAACGACACCACACTCATCCCGATCGGATGCTCCTTTAAAAATATATTCAATAAAGAATAGATATAGATATTCAATAAAGATGATTTTACCGTTTTTTTTGTGTGTTATTCTGCCCATAACTTCTAAACGACTTAAGCTACAGAAATGATGTAAGTACTGTTGTCTTCTGGCGTTAAATACGCAGCCAACGACACCACATTCATCCCGATCGGATGCTCCGTTTAAAAGATATTCAATAAAGAATATATTTAGATATTCAATAAAGATGATTTTACCGTTGTTTTTTTTTTGTGTTATTCTGCCCATAACTTCTAAACGACTTAAGCTACAGAAATGATGTAAGTACTGTTGTCTTCTAGCGTTAAATACGCAGCCAACGACACCACACTCATCCCGATCGGATGCTCCGTTAAAAATATATTCAATAAAGAATAGATATAGATATTCAATAAAGATGATTTTACCGTTGTTTTTTTTTTGTGTTATTCTTCCCATAACTTCTAAACGACTTAAGCTACAGAAATGATGTAAGTACTGTTGTTATTTGGCGTTAAATACGCAGCCAACGACACCACATTCATCCCGATCGGATGCTCCGTTGAAAAGATATTCAATAAAGAATATATATAGATATTCAATAAAGATGATTTTAATGTTTTTTTTTGTGCTATTCTGCCATAACTTCTAAGCGACTTAAGCTACAGAAACGATCTAAGTACTGTTGTTTTCTGTCGTTAAATACGCAGCCAACGACACCACATTCATCCCGATCGGATGCTCCGTTGAAAAGATATTCAATAAAGAATAGATATAGATATTCAATAAAGATGATTTTACCGTTGTTTTTTTTTGTGTTATTCTGCCCATAACTTCTAAACGACTTAAGCTACAGAAATGATGTAAGTACTGTTGTCTTCTGGCGTTAAATACGCAGCCAACGACACCACATCCATCCCGATCGGATGCTCCGTTGAAAAGATATTCAATAAAGAATAGATATAGATATTCAATAAAGATGATTTTACCGTTGTTTTTTTTTGTGTTATTCTGCCCATAACTTCTAAACGACTTAAGCTACAGAAATGATGTAAGTACTGTTGTCTTCTGGCGTTAAATACGCAGCCAACGACACCACACTCATCCCGATCGGATGCTTCTTTGAAAAGATATTCAATAAAGAATAGATATAGACATTCAATAAAGATGATTTTACCGCTGTTTTTTTTTGTGTTATTCTGCCCATAACTTCTAAACGACTTAAGCTACAGAAATGATGTAAGTACTGTTGTCTTCTGGCGTTAAATACGCAGCCAACGACACCACACTCATCCCGATCGGATGCTTCTTTGAAAAGATATTCAATAAAGAATAGATATAGACATTCAATAAAGATGATTTTACCGCTGTTTTTTTTTGTGTTATTCTGCCCATAACTTCTAAACGACTTAAGCTACAGAAATGACGTAAGTACTGTTGTCTTCTGGCGTTAAATACGCAGCCAACGACACCACACTCATCCCGATCGGATGCTCCGTTAAAAATATATTCAATAAAGAATAGATATAGATATTCAATAAAGATGATTTTACCGTTTTTTTTTTGTGTTATTCTGCCCATAACTTCTAAACGACTTAAGCTACAGAAATGATGTAAGTACTGTTGTCTTCTGGCGTTAAATACGCAGCCAACGACACCACATTCATCCCGATCGGATGCTCCGTTTAAAAGATATTCAATAAAGAATATATTTAGATATTCAATAAAGATGATTTTACCGTTGTTTTTTTTTGTGTTATTCTGCCCATAACTTCTAAACGACTTAAGCTACAGAAATGATGTAAGTACTGTTGTCTTCTGGCGTTAAATACGCAGCCAACGACACCACATCCATCCCGATCGGATGCTCCGTTGAAAAGATATTCAATAAAGAATAGATATAGATATTCAATAAAGATGATTTTACCGTTGTTTTTTTTTGTGTTATTCTGCCCATAACTTCTAAACGACTTAAGCTACAGAAATGATGTAAGTACTGTTGTCTTCTGGCGTTAAATACGCAGCCAACGACACCACATCCATCCCGATCGGATGCTCCGTTGAAAAGATATTCAATAAAGAATAGATATAGATATTCAATAAAGATGATTTTACCGTTGTTTTTTTTGTGTTATTCTGCCCATAACTTCTAAACGACTTAAGCTACAGAAATGATGTAAGTACTGTTGTCTTCTGGCGTTAAATACGCAGCCAACGACACCACATCCATCCCGATCGGATGCTCCGTTGAAAAGATATTCAATAAAGAATAGATATAGATATTCAATAAAGATGATTTTACCGTTGTTTTTTTTGTGTTATTCTGCCCATAACTTCTAAACGACTTAAGCTACAGAAATGATGTAAGTACTGTTGTCTTCTGGCGTTAAATACGCAGCCAACGACACCACATCCATCCCGATCGGATGCTCCGTTGAAAAGATATTCAATAAAGAATAGATATAGATATTCAATAAAGATGATTTTACCGTTGTTTTTTTTTGTGTTATTCTGCCCATAACTTCTAAACGACTTAAGCTACAGAAATGATGTAAGTACTGTTGTCTTCTGGCGTTAAATACGCAGCCAACGACACCACACTCATTCCGATCGGATGCTCCGTTGAAAAGATATTCAATAAAGATGATTTTACCGTTGTTTTTTTTTTGTGTTATTCTGCCCATAACTTCTAAACGACTTAAGCTACAGAAATGATGTAAAAACTGTTGTTATTTGGCGTTAAATACGCAGCCAACGACACCACATTCATCCCGATCGGATGCTCCGTTGAAAAGATATTCAATAAAGAATAAATATAGATATTCAATAAAGATGATTTTACCGCTGTTTTTTTTTGTGTTATTCTGCCCATAACTTCTAAACGACTTAAGCTACAGAAATGATGTAAGTAATGTTGTCTTCTGGCGTTAAATACGCAGCCAACGACACCACATTCATCCCGATCGGGTGCTCCTTTGAAAAGATATTTAATAAAGAATAGATATAGATATTCAAGAGAGATGATTTTACCGTTTTTTTTTTGTGTTATTCTGCCCATAACTTCTAAACGACTTAAGCTACAGAAATGATGTAAGTACTGTTGTCTTCTGGCGTTAAATACGCAGCCAACGACACCACATTCATCCCGATCGGATGCTCCGTTGAAAAGATATTCAATAAAGAATAGATATAGATATTCAATAAAGATGCTTTTACCGTTCTTTTTTTTTGTGTTATTCTGCCCATAACTTCTAAACGACCTGAGCTACAGAAAGGATGTAAGTACTGTTGTCTTCTAGCGTTACATACGCAGCCAGCGATACCACATTCATCCCGATCGGATGAAAAGATATTCAATAAAGAATAGATATAGATATTCAATAAAGATGATTTTACCGTTGTTTTTTTTTGTGTTATTCTGCCCATAACTTCTAAACGACTTAAGCTACAGAAATGATGTAAAAACTGTTGTTATTTGGCGTTAAATACGCAGCCAACGACACCACATTCATCCCGATCGGATGCTCCGTTGAAAAGATATTCAATAAAGAATAAATATAGATATTCAATAAAGATGATTTTACCGCTGTTTTTTTTTGTGTTATTCTGCCCATAACTTCTAAACGACTTAAGCTACAGAAATAATGTAAGTAATGTTGCCTTCTGGCGTTAAATACGCAGCCAACGACACCACATTCATCCCGATCGGAGGCTCCGTTGAAAAGATATTTAATAAAGAATAGATATAGATATTCAAGAGAGATGATTTTACCGTTTTTTTTTTGTGTTATTCTGCCCATAACTTCTAAACGACTTAAGCTACAGAAATGATGTAAGTACTGTTGTCTTCTGGCGTTAAATACGCAGCCAACGACACCACATCCATCCCGATCGGATGCTCCGTTGAAAAGATATTCAATAAAGAATAGATATAGATATTCAATAAAGATGATTTTACCGTTGTTTTTTTTTGTGTTATTCTGCCCATAACTTCTAAACGACTTAAGCTACAGAAATGATGTAAGTAATGTTGTCTTCTGGCGTTAAATACGCAGCCAACGACACCACATTCATCCCGATCGGATGCTCCGTTGAAAAGATATTTAATAAAGAATAGATATAGATATTCAAGAGAGATGATTTTACCGTTTTTTTTTTTGTGTTATTCTGCCCATAACTTCTAAACGACTTAAGCTACAGAAATGATGTAAGTACTGTTGTCTTCTAGCGTTACATACGCAGCCAGCGATACCACATTCATCCCGATCGGATGAAAAGATATTCAATAAAGAATAGATATAGATATTCAATAAAGATGATTTTACCGTTGTTTTTTTTTGTGTTATTCTGCCCATAACTTCTAAACGACTTAAGCTACAGAAATGATGTAAAAACTGTTGTTATTTGGCGTTAAATACGCAGCCAACGACACCACATTCATCCCGATCGGATGCTCCGTTGAAAAGATATTCAATAAAGAATAAATATAGATATTCAATAAAGATGATTTTACCGCTGTTTTTTTTTGTGTTATTCTGCCCATAACTTCTAAACGACTTAAGCTACAGAAATGATGTAAGTAATGTTGCCTTCTGGCGTTAAATACGCAGCCAACGACACCACATTCATCCCGATCGGATGCTCCGTTGAAAAGATATTTAATAAAGAATAGATATAGATATTCAAGAGAGATGATTTTACCGTTTTTTTTTTTGTGTTATTCTGCCCATAACTTCTAAACGACTTAAGCTACAGAAACGATGTAAGTACTGTTGTCTTCTGGCGTTAAATACGCAGCCAACGACACCACACTCATCCCGATCGGATGCTCCGTTAAAAATATATTCAATAAAGAATAGATATAGATATTCAATAAAGATGATTTTACCGTTGTTTTTTTTGTGTTATTCTGCCCATAACTTCTAAACGACTTAAGCTACAGAAATGATGTAAGTACTGTTGTCTTCTGGCGTTAAATACGCAGCCAACGACACCACATTCATCCCGATCGGATGCTCCGTTGAAAAGATATTCAATAAAGAATAGATATAGATATTCAATAAAGATGATTTTACCGCTGTTTTTTTTTTGTGTTATTCTGCCCATAACTTCTAAACGACTTGAGCTACAGAAATGATGTAAAAACTGTTGTCTTCTGGCGTTAAATACGCAGCCAACGACAGTACATTTATCCCAATCGGATGCTCCGTTGAAAAGATATTCAATAAAGAATAGATATAGATATTCAATAAAGCTGATTTTACCGTTGTTTTTTTTTGTGTTATTCTGCCCATAACTTCTAAACGACTTGAGCTACAGAAATGATGTAAGTACTGTTGTCTTCTGGCGTTACATTCGCAGCCAACGATACCACATTCATCCCGATCGGATTAAAAGATATTCAATAAAGAATAGATATAGATATTCAATAAAGATGATTTTACCGTTGTTTTTTTTTGTGTTATTCTGCCCATAACTTCTAAACGACTTGAGCTACAGAAATGATGTAAAAACTGTTGTCTTCTGGCGTTAAATACGCAGCCAACGACAGTACATTTATCCCAATCGGATGCTCCGTTGAAAAGATATTCAATAAAGAATAGATATAGATATTCAATAAAGCTGATTTTACCGTTGTTTTTTTTTGTGTTATTCTGCCCATAACTTCTAAACGACTTAAGCTACAGAAACGATCTAAGTACTGTTGTATTCTGTCGTTAAACACGCAGCCAACGATACTTCATTTTTTAAAATTTTTTTTTTTGTGTTATTCTGCCCATAACTTCTAAACGACTTAAGCTACAGAAATTGTGTCACTACTGTTGTCTTCTGGCGTTAAATACGCAGCCAACGACACCACACTCATTCCTATCGGATGCTGCGTTGAAAAGATATTCAATAATGAATAGATATAGATATTCAATAGAGATGATTTTACCGTTGTTTTTTTTTGTGTTATTCTGCCCATAACTTCTAAACGACTTAAGCTACAGAAATGATGTAAGTACAGTTGTCTTCTGGCGTTAAACACGCAGCCAACGACACCACACTCATCCCGATCGGATGCTCCGTTGAAAAGATATTCAATAAAGAATAGATATAGATATTCAATAAAGATGATTTTACCGCTGTTTTTTTTTTTGTGTTATTCTGCCCATAACTTCTAAACGACTTAAGCTACAGAAATTGTGTCACTACTGTTGTCTTCTGGCGTTAAATACGCAGCCAACGACACCACATTCATCCCGATCGGATGCTCCGTTGAAAAGATATTCAATAAAGAATGTATATAGATATTCAATAAAGATGATTTTAATGTTTTTTTTTGTGTTATTCTGCCCATAACTTCTAAACGACTTAAGCTACAGAAACGATCTAAGTACTGTTGTCTTCTGTCGTTAAACACGCAGCCAACGATACTTCATTCATCCCGATCTGATGCTCCGTTGAACAGATATTCAATAAAGAATAGATATAGATATTCAATAAGGATGATTTTACCGTTTTTTTTTTTTGTGTTATTCTGCCCATAACTTCTAAACGACTTAAGCTACAGAAATTGTGTCACTACTGTTGTCTTCTGGCGTTAAATACGCAGCCAACGACACCACATTCATCCCGATCGGATGCTCCGTTGAAAAGATATCCAATAAAGATGATTTTACCGTTGATTTTTTTGTGTTAATCTGCCCATAACTTCTAAACGACTTAAGCTACAGAAATGATGTAAGTTTTGTTGTTATTTGGCGTTAAATACGCAGCCAACGACACCACATTCATCCCGAAAAGATATTCAATAAAGAATAGATATAGATATTCAATAAAGATGATTTTACCGTTGTTTTTTTTTGTGTTATTCTGCCCATAACTTCTAAACGACTTAAGCTACAGAAATGATGTAAGTACTGTTGTCTTCTGGCGTTAAATACGCAGCCAACGACACCACACTCATCCCGATCGGATGCTTCGTTGAAAAGATATTCAATAAAGAATAGATATAGATATTCAATAAAGAATAGATATAGATATTCAATAAAGATGATTTTACCGCTGTTTTTTTTTGTGTTATTCTGCCCATAACTTCTAAACGACTTAAGCTACAGAAATGACGTAAGTACTGTTGTCTTCTGGCGTTAAATACGCAGCCAACGACACCACATTCATCCCGATCGGATGCTCCTTTGAAAAGATATTTAATAAAGAATAGATATAGATATTCAATAAGGATGATTTTACCGTTTTTTTTTTGTGTTATTCTGCCCATAACTTCTAAACGACTTAAGCTACAGAAATGATGTAAAAACTGTTGTTATCTGGCGTTAAATACGCAGCCAACGACACTACATTCATCCCGATCGGATGCTCCGTTGAAAAGATATTCAATAAAGAATAGATATAGATATTCAATAAAGATGATTTTACCGCTGTTTTTTTTTGTGTTATTCTGCCCATAACTTCTAAACGACTTAAGCTACAGAAATGATGTAAAAACTGTTGTCTTCTGGCGTTAAATACGCAGCCAACGACACCACATTCATCCCGATCGGATGCTCCGTTGAAAAGATATTCAATAAAGAATAGATATAGATATTCAATAAAGATGATTTTACCGTTGTTTTTTTTTGTGTTATTCTGCCCATAACTTCTAAACGACTTAAGCTACAGAAATAATGTAAAAACTGTTGTTATCTAGCGTTAAATACGCAGCCAACGACACCACATTCATCCCGATCGGATGCTCCGTTGAAAATATATTCAATAAAGAATAGATATAGATATTCAATAAAGATGATTTTAATGTTTTTTTTGTGTTATTCTGCCCATAACTTCTAAACGACTTAAGCTACAGAAACGATCTAAGTACTGTTGTCTTCTGTCGATAAACACGCAGCCAACGATACTTCATTCATCCCGATCTGATGCTCCGTTGAACAGATATTCAATAAAGAATAGATATAGATATTCAATAAGGATGATTTTACCGTTTTTTTTTTTTTGTGTTATTCTGCCCATAACTTCTAAACGACTTAAGCTACAGAAATTGTGTCACTACTGTTGTCTTCTGGCGTTAAATACGCAGCCAACGACACCACATTCATCCCGATCGGATGCTCCGTTGAAAAGATATCCAATAAAGATGATTTTACCGTTGTTTTTTTTGTGTTAATCTGCCCATAACTTCTAAACGACTTAAGCTACAGAAATGATGTAAGTTTTGTTGTTATTTGGCGTTAAATACGCAGCCAACGACACCACATTCATCCCGATCGGATGCTCCGTTGAAAAGATATTCAATAAAGAATATATATAGATATTCAATAAAGATGATTTTAATGTTTTTTTTGTGTTATTTTGCCCATAACTTCTAAACGACTTAAGCTACAGAAACGATCTAAGTACTGTTGTATTCTGTCGTTAAACACGCAGCCAACGATACTTCATTTTTTTAAATTTTTTTTTTTGTGTTATTCTGCCCATAACTTCTAAACGACTTAAGCTACAGAAATTGTGTCACTACTGTTGTCTTCTGGCGTTAAATACGCAGCCAACGACACCACACTCATTCCTATCGGATGCTGCGTTGAAAAGATATTCAATAATGAATAGATATAGATATTCAATAGAGATGATTTTACCGTTGTTTTTTTTTGTGTTATTCTGCCCATAACTTCTAAACGACTTAAGCTACAGAAATGATGTAAGTACAGTTGTCTTCTGGCGTTAAACACGCAGCCAACGACACCACACTCATCCCGATCGGATGCTCCGTTGAAAAGATATTCAATAAAGAATAGATATAGATATTCAATAAAGATGATTTTACCGCTGTTTTTTTTTTTTGTTATTCTGCCCATAACTTCTAAACGACTTAAGCTACAGAAATTGTGTCACTACTGTTGTCTTCTGGCGTTAAATACGCAGCCAACGACACCACATTCATCCCGATCGGATGCTCCGTTGAAAAGATATTCAATAAAGAATGTATATAGATATTCAATAAAGATGATTTTAATGTTTTTTTTGTGTTATTCTGCCCATAACTTCTAAACGACTTAAGCTACAGAAACGATCTAAGTACTGTTGTCTTCTGTCGTTAAACACGCAGCCAACGATACTTCATTCATCCCGATCTGATGCTCCGTTGAACAGATATTCAATAAAGAATAGATATAGATATTCAATAAGGATGATTTTACCGTTTTTTTTTTTTGTGTTATTCTGCCCATAACTTCTAAACGACTTAAGCTACAGAAATTGTGTCACTACTGTTGTCTTCTGGCGTTAAATACGCAGCCAACGACACCACATTCATCCCGATCGGATGCTCCGTTGAAAAGATATCCAATAAAGATGATTTTACCGTTGATTTTTTTGTGTTAATCTGCCCATAACTTCTAAACGACTTAAGCTACAGAAATGATGTAAGTTTTGTTGTTATTTGGCGTTAAATACGCAGCCAACGACACCACATTCATCCCAAAAATATTCAATAAGAATAGATATAGATATTCAATAAAGAATAGATATAGATATTCAATAAAGATGATTTTACCGTTGTTTTTTTTGTGTTATTCTGCCCATAACTTCTAAACGACTTAAGCTACAGAAATGACGTAAGTACTGTTGTCTTCTGGCGTTAAATACGCAGCCAACGACACCACATTCATCCCGATCGGATGCTCCTTTGAAAAGATATTTAATAAAGAATAGATATAGATATTCAATAAAGAATAGATTTAGATACTCAAAAGTTTTTTTTTTTGTGTTATTCTGCCCATAACTTCTAAACGACTTAAGCTACAGAAATGACGTAAAAACTGTTGTTTTCTGGCGTTAAATACGCAGCCAACGACACCACATTCATCCCGATCGGATGCTCCTTTGAAAAGATATTCAATAAAGAATAGATATAGATATTCAATAAAGATGATTTTACCGTTTTTTTTTTGTGTTATTCTGCCCATAACTTCTAAACGACTTAAGCTACAGAAATGATGTAAAAACTGTTGTCTTCTGGCGTTAAATACGCAGCCAACGACACCACATTCATCCCGATCGGATGCTCCGTTGAAAAGATATTCAATAAAGAATAGATATAGATATTCAATAAAGATGATTTTACCGTTGATTTTTTTGTGTTATTCTGCCCATAACTTCTAAACGACTTAAGCTACAGAAATAATGTAAAAACTGTTGTTATCTAGCGTTAAATACGCAGCCAACGACACCACATTCATCCCGATCGGATGCTCCGTTGAAAATATATTCAATAAAGAATAGATATAGATATTCAATAAAGATGATTTTAATGTTTTTTTTTGTGTTATTCTGCCCATAACTTCTAAACGACTTAAGCTACAGAAACGATGTAAGTACTGTTGTCTTCTGTCGTTAAATACGCAGCCAACGATACTTCATTCATCCCGATCGGATGCTCCGTTGAAAAGATATTCAATAAAGAATAATAAGATATTCAATAAAGAATAGATATAGATATTCAATAAGGATGATTTTACCGTTTTTTTTTTTGTGTTATTCTGCCCATAACTTCTAAACGACTTAAGCTACAGAAATGGTGTAAGTACTGTTGTCTTCTGGCGTTAAATACGCAGCCAACGACACCACATTCATCCCGATCGGATGCTCCTTTGAAAAGATATTTAATAAAGAAAAATAGATATCCAATAAGGATGATTTTACCGTTTTTTTTTTTGTGTTAATCTGCCCATAACTTCTAAACGACTTAAGCTACAGAAATGATGTAAGAATTTGTTGTTATTTGGCGTTAAATACGCAGCCAACGACACCACATTCATCCCGAAAAAGATATTCAATAAAGAATAGATATAGATATTCAATAAAGATGATTTTACCGTTGTTTTTTTTTGTGTTATTCTGCCCATAACTTCTAAACGACTTAAGCTACAGAAATGATGTAAGTACTGTGGTCTTCTGGCGTTAAATACGCAGCCAACGACACCACACTCATCCCGATCGGATGCTCCGTTGAAAAGATATTCAATAAAGAATAGATATAGATATTCAATAAAGAATAGATATAGATATTCAATAAAGATGATTTTACCGCTGTTTTTTTTTGTGTTATTCTGCCCATAACTTCTAAACGACTTAAGCTACAGAAATGACGTAAGAACTGTTGTCTTCTGGCGTTAAATACGCAGCCAACGACACCACAATCATCCCGATCGGATGCTCCTTTGAAAAGATATTCAATAAAGAATAGATATAGATATTCAATAAAGATGATTTTACCGTTTTTTTTTTGTGTTATTCTGCCCATAACTTCTAAACGACTTAAGCTACAGAAATGATGTAAAAACTGTTGTTATCTGGCGTTAAATACGCAGCCAACGACACTACATTCATCCCGATCGGATGCTCCGTTGAAAAGATATTCAATAAAGAATAGATATAGATATTCATTAAGGATGATTTTACCGATTTTTTTTTGTGTTATTCTGCCCATAACTTCTAAACGACTTAAGCTACAGAAATGATGTAAAAACTGTTGTCTTCTGGCGTTAAATACGCAGCCAACGACACCACATTCATCCCGATCGGATGCTCCGTTGAAAAGATATCCAATAAAGATGATTTTACCGTTGTTTTTTTTGTGTTAATCTGCCCATAACTTCTAAACGACTTAAGCTACAGAAATGATGTAAGTTTTGTTGTTATTTGGCGTTAAATACGCAGCCAACGACACCACATTCATCCCGAAAAGATATTCAATAAAGAATAGATATAGATATTCAATAAAGATGATTTTACCGTTGTTTTTTTTTGTGTTATTCTGCCCATAACTTCTAAACGACTTAAGCTACAGAAATGATGTAAGTACTGTGGTCTTCTGGCGTTAAATACGCAGCCAACGACACCACACTCATCCCGATCGGATGCTCCGTTGAAAAGATATTCAATAAAGAATAGATATAGATATTCAATAAAGAATAGATATAGATATTCAATAAAGATGATTTTACCGCTCCGTTTTTTTTTGTGTTATTCTGCCCATAACTTCTAAACGACTTAAGCTACAGAAATGATGTAAGTACTGTTGTCTTCTGGCGTTAAATACGCAGCCAACGACACCACATTCATCCCGATCGGATGCTCCTTTGAAAAGATATTTAATAAAGAATAGATATAGATATTCAATAAGGATGATTTTACCGTTTTTTTTTTGTGTTATTCTGCCCATAACTTCTAAACGACTTAAGCTACAGAAATGATGTAAAAACTGTTGTTATCTGGCGTTAAATACGCAGCCAACGACACTACATTCATCCCGATCGGATGCTCCGTTGAAAAGATATTCAATAAAGAATAGATATAGATATTCATTAAGGATGATTTTACCGATTTTTTTTTGTGTTATTCTGCCCATAACTTCTAAACGACTTAAGCTACAGAAATGATGTAAAAACTGTTGTCTTCTGGCGTTAAATACGCAGCCAACGACACCACATTCATCCCGATCGGATGCTCCGTTGAAAAGATATTCAATAAAGAATAGATATAGATATTCAATAAAGATGATTTTACCGTTGTTTTTTTTGTGTTATTCTGCCCATAACTTCTAAACGACTTAAGCTAAAACCAGAAATAAGATGTAAAAATGATGTAAAACTGTTGTTATCTGGCGTTAAATACGCAGCCAACGACACCACATTCATCCCGATCGGATGCTCCGTTGAAAAGATATTCAATAAAGAATAGATATAGATATTCAATAAAGATGATTTTACCGTTGTTTTTTTTTGTGTTATTCTGCCCATAACTTCTAAACGACTTAAGCTACAGAAATGATGTAAAAACTGTTGTCTTCTGGCGTTAAATACGCAGCCAACGATACCACATTCATCCCGATCGGATGAAAAGATATTCAATAAAGAATAGATATAGATATTCAATAAAGATGATTTTACCGTTGTTTTTTTTTGTGTTATTCTGCCCATAACTTCTAAACGACTTAAGCTACAGAAATGATGTAAGCACTGTTGTTATTTGGCGTTAAATACGCAGCCAACGACACCACATTCATCCCGATCGGATGCTCCGTTGAAAAGATATTCAATAAAGAATATATATAGATATTCAATAAAGATGATTTTAATGTTTTTTTGTGTTATTTTGCCCATAACTTCTAAACGACTTAAGCTACAGAAACGATCTAAGTACTGTTGTATTCTGTCGTTAAACACGCAGCCAACGATACTTCATTTTTTTTCATTTTTTTTTGTGTTATTCTGCCCATAACTTCTAAACGACTTAAGCTACAGAAATGGTGTCAATACTGTTGTCTTCTGGCGTTAAATACGCAGCCAACGACACCACACTCATTCCTATCGGATGCTCCGTTGAAAAGATATTCAATAATGAATAGATATAGATATTCAATAGAGATGATTTTACCGTTGTTTTTTTTTGTGTTATTCTGCCCATAACTTCTAAACGACTTAAGCTACAGAAATGACGTAAGTACTGTTGTCTTCTGGCGTTAAATACGCAGCCAACGACACCACATTCATCCCGAAAAGATATTCAATAAAGAATAGATATAGATATTCAATAAAGATGATTTTACCGTTGTTTTTTTTTGTGTTATTCTGCCCATAACTTCTAAACGACTTAAGCTACAGAAATGATGTAAGTACTGTTGTCTTCTGGCGTTAAATACGCAGCCAACGACACCACACTCATCCCGATCGGATGCTCCGTTGAAAAATTTAGAATAGATATAGATATTCAATAAAGAATAGATATAGATATTCAATAAAGATGATTTTACCGTTGTTTTTTTTTGTGTTATTCTGCCCATAACTTCTAAACGACTTAAGCTACAGAAATGACGTAAGTACTGTTGTCTTCTGGCGTTAAATACGCAGCCAACGACACCACATTCATCCCGATCGGATGCTCCTTTGAAAAGATATTTAATAAAGAATAGATATAGATATTCAATAAAGATGATTTTACCGTTGTTTTTTTGTGTTATTCTGCCCATAACTTCTAAACGACTTAAGCTACAGAAATGATGTAAAAACTGTTGTTATCTGGCGTTAAATACGCAGCCAACGACACCACATTCATCCCGATCGGATGCTCCGTTGAAAAGATATTCAATAAAGAATATATATAGATATTCAATAAAGATGATTTTACCGTTTTTTTTTTGTGTTATTCTGCCCATAACTTCTAAACGACTTAAGCTACAGAAATGATGTAAAAACTGTTGTCTTCTGGCGTTAAATACGCAGCCAACGACACCACATTCATCCCGATCGGATGCTCCGTTGAAAAGATATTCAATAAAGAATAGATATAGATATTCAATAAAGATGATTTTACCGTTGTTTTTTTTTGTGTTATTCTGCCCATAACTTCTAAACGACTTAAGCTACAGAAATAATGTAAAAACTGTTGTTATCTAGCGTTAAATACGCAGCCAACGACACCACATTCACACCACAAGCTACAGAAATGATGTAAAAACTGTTGTTATCTGGCGTTAAATACGCAGCCAACGACACCACATTCATCCCGATCGGATGCTCCGTTGAACAGATATTCAATAAAGAATAGATATAGATATTCAATAAAGATGATTTTACCGCTGTTTTTTTTTTGTGTTATTCTGCCCATAACTTCTAAACGACTTGAGCTACAGAAATGATGTAAAAACTGTTGTCTTCTGGCGTTAAATACGCAGCCAACGATACCACATTCATCCCGATCGGATGAAAAGATATTCAATAAAGAATAGATATAGATATTCAATAAAGATGATTTTACCGTTGTTTTTTTGTGTTATTCTGCCCATAACTTCTAAACGACTTAAGCTACAGAAATGATGTAAGCACTGTTGTTATTTGGCGTTAAATACGCAGCCAACGACACCACATTCATCCCGATCGGATGCTCCGTTGAAAAGATATTCAATAAAGAATATATATAGATATTCAATAAAGATGATTTTAATGTTGTTTTTTTGTGTTATTTTGCCCATAACTTCTAAACGACTTAAGCTACAGAAACGATCTAAGTACTGTTGTATTCTGTCGTTAAACACGCAGCCAACGATACTTCATTTTTTTTCATTTTTTTTGTGTTATTCTGCCCATAACTTCTAAACGACTTAAGCTACAGAAATTATGTAACTACTGTTGTCTTCTGGCGTTAAATACGCAGCCAACGACACCACACTCATTCCTATCGGATGCTCCGTTGAAAAGATATTCAATAATGAATAGATATAGATATTCAATAGAGATGATTTTACCGTTGTTTTTTTTTGTGTTATTCTGCCCATAACTTCTAAACGACTTAAGCTACAGAAATGACGTAAGTACTGTTGTCTTCTGGCGTTAAATACGCAGCCAACGACACCACATTCATCCTGATCGGATGCTCCTTTGAAAAGATATTCAATAAAGAATAGATATAGATATTCAATAAGGATGATTTTACCGTTTTTTTTTTTTGTGTTATTCTGCCCATAACTTCTAAACGACTTAAGCTACAGAAATGATGTAAAAACTGTTGTTATCTGGCGTTAAATACGCAGCCAACGACACCACATTCATCCCGATCGGATGCTCCGTTGAAAAGATATTCAATAAAGAATATATATAGATATTAAATAAAGATGATTTTATCGTTGTTTTTTTTGTGTTATTCTGCCCATAACTTCTAAACGACTTAAGCTACAGAAACGATCTAAGTACTGTTGTCTTCTGTCGTTAAACACGCAGCCAACGATACTTCATTCATCCCGATCTGATGCTCCGTTGAACAGATATTCAATAAAGAATAGATATAGATATTCAATAAGGATGATTTTACCGTTTTTTTTTTTTTGTGTTATTCTGCCCATAACTTCTAAACGACTTAAGCTACAGAAATTGATGTCACTACTGTTGTCTTCTGGCGTTAAATACGCAGCCAACGACACCACATTCATCCCGATCGGATGCTCCGTTGAAAAGATATCCAATAAAGATGATTTTACCGTTGTTTTTTTTGTGTTAATCTGCCCATAACTTCTAAACGACTTAAGCTACAGAAATGATGTAAGTTTTGTTGTTATTTGGCGTTAAATACGCAGCCAACGACACCACATTCATCGCGATCGGATGCTCCGTTGAAAAGATATTCAATAAAGAATAGATATAGATATTCAATAAAGATGATTTTACCGTTGTTTTTTTTTGTGTTATTCTGCCCATAACTTCTAAACGACTTAAGCTACAGAAACGATCTAAGTACTGTTGTCTTCTGTCGTTAAACACGCAGGCAACGATACTTCATTCATCCCGATCTGATGCTCCGTTGAAAAGATATTCAATAAAGAATAGATATAGATATTCAATAAAGATGATTTTACCGCTGTTTTTTTTGTGTTATTCTGCCCATAACTTCTAAACGACTTAAGCTACAGAAATGACGTAAGTACTGTTGTCTTCTGGCGTTAAATACGCAGCCAACGACACCACATTCATCCCGATCGGATGCTCCTTTGAAAAGATATTTAATAAAGAATAGATATAGATATTCATTAAGGATGATTTTACCGATTTTTTTTTGTGTTATTCTGCCCATAACTTCTAAAGGACTTAAGCTACAGAAATGATGTAAAAACTGTTGTTATCTGGCGTTAAATACGCAGCCAACAACACTACAATTATCCCAATCGGATGCTCCGTTGAAAAGATATTCAATAAAGAATAGATATAGATATTCAATAAAGATGATTTTACCGCTGTTTTTTTTTGTGTTATTCTGCCCATAACTTCTAAACGACTTAAGCTACGGAAATGATGTAAAAACTGTTTTTATCTGGCGTTAAATACGCAGCCAACGACACCACATTCATCCCGATCGGATGCTCCGTTGAACAGATATTCAATAAAGAATAGATATAGATATTTAATAAAGATGATTTTACCGTTGTTTTTTTTGTGTTATTCTGCCCATAACTTCTAAACGACTTGAGCTACAGAAATGATGTAAAAACTGTTGTCTTTTGGCGTTAAATACGCAGCCAACGACAGTACATTTATCCCAATCGGATGCTCCGTTGAAAAGATATTCAATAAAGAATAGATATAGATATTCAATAAAGCTGATTTTACCGTTGTTTTTTTTTTGTGTTATTCTGCCCATAACTTCTAAACGACTTGAGCTACAGAAATGATGTAAAAACTGTTGTCTTCTGGCGTTAAATACGCAGCCAACGACAGTACATTTATCCCAATCTGATGCTCCGTTGAAAAGATATTCAATAAAGAATAGATATAGATATTCAATAAAGATGATTTTACCGCTGTTTTTTTTGTGTTATTCTGCCCATAACTTCTAAACGACTTAAGCTACAGAAATGACGTAAGTACTGTTGTCTTCTGGCGTTAAATACGCAGCCAACGACACCACATTCATCCCGATCGGATGCTCCTTTGAAAAGATATTTAATAAAGAATAGATATAGATATTCATTAAGGATGATTTTACCGATTTTTTTTTGTGTTATTCTGCCCATAACTTCTAAAGGACTTAAGCTACAGAAATGATGTAAAAACTGTTGTTATCTGGCGTTAAATACGCAGCCAACGGCACTACAATTATCCCAATCGGATGCTCCGTTGAAAAGATATTCAATAAAGAATAGATATAGATATTCAATAAAGATGATTTTACCGCTGTTTTTTTTGTGTTATTCTGCCCATAACTTCTAAACGACTTGAGCTACAGAAATGATGTAAAAACTGTTGTCTTCTGGCGTTAAATACGCAGCCAACGACAGTACATTTATCCCAATCGGATGCTCCGTTGAACAGATATTCAATAAAGAATAGATATAGATATTTAATAAAGATGATTTTTCCGCTGTTTTTTGTTGTGTGTTATTCTGCCCATAACTTCTAAACGACTTGAGCTACAGAAATGATGTAAAAACTGTTGTCTTCTGGCGTTAAATACGCAGCCAACGACAGTACATTTATCCCAATCGGATGCTCCGTTGAAAAGATATTCAATAAAGAATAGATATAGATATTCAATAAAGCTGATTTTACCGTTGTTTTTTTTTTTGTGTTATTCTGCCCATAACTTCTAAACGACTTGAGCTACAGAAATGATGTAAAAACTGTTGTCTTCTGGCGTTAAATACGCAGCCAACGACAGTACATTTATCCCAATCGGATGCTCCGTTGAAAAGATATTCAATAAAGAATAGATATAGATATTCAATAAAGATGATTTTACCGTTGTTTTTTTTTGTGTTATTCTGCCCATAACTTCTAAACGACTGAAGCTACAGAAACGATCTAAGTACTGTTGTCTTCTGTCGTTAAACACGCAGGCAACGATACTTCATTCATCCCGATCTGATGCTCCGTTGAAAAGATATTCAATAAAGAATAGATATAGATATTCAATAAAGATGATTTTACCGCTGTTTTTTTTGTGTTATTCTGCCCATAACTTCTAAACGACTTAAGCTACAGAAATGACGTAAGTACTGTTGTCTTCTGGCGTTAAATACGCAGCCAACGACACCACATTCATCTCGATCGGATGCTCCTTTGAAAAGATATTTAATAAAGAATAGATATAGATATTCATTAAGGATGATTTTACCGCTGTTTTTTTTGTGTTATTCTGCCCATAACTTCTAAACGACTTAAGCTACAGAAATGACGTAAGTACTGTTGTCTTCTGGCGTTAAATACGCAGCCAACGACACCACATTCATCCCGATCGGATGCTCCTTTGAAAAGATATTTAATAAAGAATAGATATAGATATTCATTAAGGATGATTTTACCGATTTTTTTTTGTGTTATTCTGCCCATAACTTCTAAAGGACTTAAGCTACAGAAATGATGTAAAAACTGTTGTTATCTGGCGTTAAATACGCAGCCAACGGCACCACATTCATCCCGATCGGATGCTCCGTTGAAAAGATATTCAATAAAGAATAGATATAGATATTCAATAAAGATGATTTTACCGTTGTTTTTTTTTGTGTTATTCTGCCCATAACTTCTAAACGACTTAAGCTACAGAAACGATCTAAGTACTGTTGTCTTCTGTCGTTAAACACGCAGGCAACGATACTTCATTCATCCCGATCTGATGCTCCGTTGAAAAGATATTCAATAAAGAATAGATATAGATATTCAATAAAGATGATTTTACCGCTGTTTTTTTTGTGTTATTCTGCCCATAACTTCTAAACGACTTAAGCTACAGAAATGACGTAAGTACTGTTGTCTTCTGGCGTTAAATACGCAGCCAACGACACCACATTCATCCCGATCGGATGCTCCTTTGAAAAGATATTTAATAAAGAATAGATATAGATATTCATTAAGGATGATTTTACCGATTTTTTTTTGTGTTATTCTGCCCATAACTTCTAAAGGACTTAAGCTACAGAAATGATGTAAAAACTGTTGTTATCTGGCGTTAAATACGCAGCCAACAACACTACAATTATCCCAATCGGATGCTCCGTTGAAAAGATATTCAATAAAGAATAGATATAGATATTCAATAAAGATGATTTTACCGCTGTTTTTTTTTGTGTTATTCTGCCCATAACTTCTAAACGACTTAAGCTACGGAAATGATGTAAAAACTGTTTTTATCTGGCGTTAAATACGCAGCCAACGACACCACATTCATCCCGATCGGATGCTCCGTTGAACAGATATTCAATAAAGAATAGATATAGATATTTAATAAAGATGATTTTACCGCTGTTTTTTTTTGTGTTATTCTGCCCATAACTTCTAAACGACTTGAGCTACAGAAATGATGTAAAAACTGTTGTCTTTTGGCGTTAAATACGCAGCCAACGACAGTACATTTATCCCAATCGGATGCTCCGTTGAAAAGATATTCAATAAAGAATAGATATAGATATTCAATAAAGCTGATTTTACCGTTGTTTTTTTTTTGTGTTATTCTGCCCATAACTTCTAAACGACTTGAGCTACAGAAATGATGTAAAAACTGTTGTCTTCTGGCGTTAAATACGCAGCCAACGACAGTACATTTATCCCAATCTGATGCTCCGTTGAAAAGATATTCAATAAAGAATAGATATAGATATTCAATAAAGATGATTTTACCGCTGTTTTTTTTGTGTTATTCTGCCCATAACTTCTAAACGACTTAAGCTACAGAAATGACGTAAGTACTGTTGTCTTCTGGCGTTAAATACGCAGCCAACGACACCACATTCATCCCGATCGGATGCTCCTTTGAAAAGATATTTAATAAAGAATAGATATAGATATTCATTAAGGATGATTTTACCGATTTTTTTTTGTGTTATTCTGCCCATAACTTCTAAAGGACTTAAGCTACAGAAATGATGTAAAAACTGTTGTTATCTGGCGTTAAATACGCAGCCAACGGCACTACAATTATCCCAATCGGATGCTCCGTTGAAAAGATATTCAATAAAGAATAGATATAGATATTCAATAAAGATGATTTTACCGTTGTTTTTTTGTGTTATTCTGCCCATAACTTCTAAACGACTTGAGCTACAGAAATGATGTAAAAACTGTTGTCTTCTGGCGTTAAATACGCAGCCAACGACAGTACATTTATCCCAATCGGATGCTCCGTTGAACAGATATTCAATAAAGAATAGATATAGATATTTAATAAAGATGATTTTACCGCTGTTTTTTTTTTGTGTTATTCTGCCCATAACTTCTAAACGACTTGAGCTACAGAAATGATGTAAAAACTGTTGTCTTCTGGCGTTAAATACGCAGCCAACGACAGTACATTTATCCCAATCGGATGCTCCGTTGAAAAGATATTCAATAAAGAATAGATATAGATATTCAATAAAGATGATTTTACCGTTGTTTTTTTTGTGTTATTCTGCCCATAACTTCTAAACGACTTGAGCTACAGAAATGATGTAAAAACTGTTGTCTTCTGGCGTTAAATACGCAGCCAACGACAGTACATTTATCCCAATCGGATGCTCCGTTGAAAAGATATTCAATAAAGAATAGATATAGATATTCAATAAAGATGATTTTACCGTTGTTTTTTTTTGTGTTATTCTGCCCATAACTTCTAAACGACTGAAGCTACAGAAACGATCTAAGTACTGTTGTCTTCTGTCGTTAAACACGCAGGCAACGATACTTCATTCATCCCGATCTGATGCTCCGTTGAAAAGATATTCAATAAAGAATAGATATAGATATTCAATAAAGATGATTTTACCGCTGTTTTTTTTGTGTTATTCTGCCCATAACTTCTAAACGACTTAAGCTACAGAAATGACGTAAGTACTGTTGTCTTCTGGCGTTAAATACGCAGCCAACGACACCACATTCATCTCGATCGGATGCTCCTTTGAAAAGATATTTAATAAAGAATAGATATAGATATTCATTAAGGATGATTTTACCGCTGTTTTTTTTGTGTTATTCTGCCCATAACTTCTAAACGACTTAAGCTACAGAAATGACGTAAGTACTGTTGTCTTCTGGCGTTAAATACGCAGCCAACGACACCACATTCATCCCGATCGGATGCTCCTTTGAAAAGATATTTAATAAAGAATAGATATAGATATTCATTAAGGATGATTTTACCGATTTTTTTTGTGTTATTCTGCCCATAACTTCTAAAGGACTTAAGCTACAGAAATGATGTAAAAACTGTTGTTATCTGGCGTTAAATACGCAGCCAACGGCACTACATTCATCCCGATCGGATGCTCCGTTGAAAAGATATTCAATAAAGAATAGATATAGATATTCAATAAAGATGATTTTACCGCTGTTTTTTTTTGTGTTATTCTGCCCATAACTTCTAAACGACTTAAGCTACGGAAATGATGTAAAAACTGTTGTTATCTGGCGTTAAATACGCAGCCAACGACACCACATTCATCCCGATCGGATGCTCCGTTGAACAGATATTCAATAAAGAATAGATATAGATATTTAATAAAGATGATTTTACCGCTGTTTTTTTTTGTGTTATTCTGCCCATAACTTCTAAACGACTTGAGCTACAGAAATGATGTAAAAAATGTTGTCTTCTGGCGTTAAATACGCAGCCAACGACAGTACATTTATCCCAATCGGATGCTCCGTTGAAAAGATATTCAATAAAGAATAGATATAAATATTCAATAAAGCTGATTTTACCGTTGTTTTTTTTTGTGTTACTCTGCCCATAACTTCTAAACGACTTGAGCTACAGAAATGATGTAAGTACTGTTGTCTTCTAGCGTTACATACGCAGCCAACGATACCACATTCATCCCGATCGGATGAAAAGATATTCAATAAAGAATAGATATAGATATTCAATAAAGATGATTTTACCGTTGTTTTTTTTGTGTTATTCTGCCCATAACTTCTAAACGACTTAAGCTACAGAAATGATGTAAGTACTGTTGTTATTTGGCGTTAAATACGCAGCCAACGACACCACATTCATCCCGATCGGATGCTCCGTTGAAAAGATATTCAATAAAGAATATATATAGATATTCAATAAAGATGATTTTAATGTTTTTTTGAGTTATTTTGCCCATAACTTCTAAACGACTTAAGCTACAGAAACGATCTAAGTACTGTTGTATTCTGTCGTTAAACACGCAGCCAACGATACTTCATTTTTTTTCATTTTTTTTTTTTGTGTTATTCTGCCCATAACTTCTAAACGACTTAAGCTACAGAAATTGTGTCACTACTGTTGTCTTCTGGCGTTAAACACGCAGCCAACGACACCACACTCATCCCGATCGGATGCTCCGTTGAAAAGATATTCAATAAAGAATAGATATAGATATTCAATAAAGATGATTTTACCGCTGTTTTTTTTTGTGTTATTCTGCCCATAACTTCTAAACGACTTAAGCTACAGAAATGACGTAAAAACTATTGTCTTCTGGCGTTAAATACGCAGCCAACGACACCACATTCATCCTGATCGGATGCTCCTTTGAAAAGATATTCAATAAAGAATAGATATAGATATTCAATAAGGATGATTTTACCGTTTTTTTTTTGTGTTATTCTGCCCATAACTTCTAAACGACTTAAGCTACAGAAATGATGTAAAAACTGTTGTTATCTGGCGTTAAATACGCAGCCAACGACACCACATTCATCCCGATCGGATGCTCCGTTGAAAAGATATTCAATAAAGAATATATATAGATATTAAATAAAGATGATTTTAATGTTTTTTTTTGTGTTATTCTGCCCATAACTTCTAAACGACTTAAGCTACAGAAACGATCTAAGTACTGTTGTCTTCTGTCGTTAAACACGCAGCCAACGATACTTCATTCATCCCGATCTGATGCTCCGTTGAACAGATATTCAATAAAGAATATATATAGATATTCAATAAGGATGATTTTACCGTTTTTTTTTTTTGTGTTATTCTGCCCATAACTTCTAAACGACTTAAGCTACAGAAATTGTGTCACTACTGTTGTCTTCTGGCGTTAAATACGCAGCCAACGACACCACATTCATCCCGATCGGATGCTCCGTTGAAAAGATATCCAATAAAGATGATTTTACCGTTGTTTTTTTGTGTTAATCTGCCCATAACTTCTAAACGACTTAAGCTACAGAAATGATGTAAGTACTGTTGTTATTTGGCGTTAAATACGCAGCCAATGACACCACATTCATCCCGATCGGATGAAAAGATATTCAATAAAGAATAGATATAGATATTCAATAAGGATGATTTTACCGTTTTTTTTTTTGTGTTATTCTGCCCATAACTTCTAAACGACTTAAGCTACAGAAACGATCTAAGTACTGTTGTCTTCTGTCGTTAAACACGCAGGCAACGATATTTCATTCATCCCGATCGGATGCTCCGTTGAAAAGATATTCAATAAAGAATATATATAGATATTAAATAAAGATGATTTTAATGTTTTTTTTTTGTGTTATTCTGCCCATAACTTCTAAACGACTTAAGCTACAGAAACGATCTAAGTACTGTTGTCTTCTGTCGTTAAACACGCAGCCAACGATACTTCATTCATCCCGATCTGATGCTCCGTTGAACAGATATTCAATAAAGAATATATATAGATATTCAATAAGGATGATTTTACCGTTTTTTTTTTTTGTGTTATTCTGCCCATAACTTCTAAACGACTTAAGCTACAGAAATTGTGTCACTACTGTTGTCTTCTGGCGTTAAATACGCAGCCAACGACACCACATTCATCCCGATCGGATGCTCCGTTGAAAAGATATCCAATAAAGATGATTTTACCGTTGTTTTTTTTGTGTTAATCTGCCCATAACTTCTAAACGACTTAAGCTACAGAAATGATGTAAGTACTGTTGTTATTTGGCGTTAAATACGCAGCCAATGACACCACATTCATCCCGATCGGATGAAAAGATATTCAATAAAGAATAGATATAGATATTCAATAAGGATGATTTTACCGTTTTTTTTTTTTGTGTTATTCTGCCCATAACTTCTAAACGACTTAAGCTACAGAAACGATCTAAGTACTGTTGTCTTCTGTCGTTAAACACGCAGGCAACGATATTTCATTCATCCCGATCTGATGCTCCGTTGAAAAGATATTCAATAAAGAATAGATATAGATATTCATTAAGGATGATTTTACCGATTTTTTTTTTGTGTTATTCTGCCCATAACTTCTAAACGACTTAAGCTACAGAAATGATGTAAAAACTGTTGTTATCTGGCGTTAAATACGCAGCCAACGACACTACATTCATCCCGATCGGATGCTCCGTTGAAAAGATATTCAATAAAGAATAGATATAGATATTCAATAAAGATGATTTTACCGTTGTTTTTTTTGTGTTATTCTGCCCATAACTTCTAAACGACTTAAGCTACAGAAATGATGTAAAAACTGTTGTTATCTGGCGTTAAATACGCAGCCAACGACACCACATTCATCCCGATCGGATGCTCCGTTGAACAGATATTCAATAAAGAATAGATATAGATATTTAATAAAGATGATTTTACCGCTGTTTTTTTTGTGTTATTCTGCCCATAACTTCTAAACGACTTGAGCTACAGAAATGATGTAAAAACTGTTGTCTTCTGGCGTTAAATACGCAGCCAACGACAGTACATTTATCCCAATCGGATGCTCCGTTGAAAAGATATTCAATAAAGAATAGATATAGATATTCAATAAAGCTGATTTTACCGTTGTTTTTTTTTGTGTTATTCTGCCCATAACTTCTAAACGACTTGAGCTACAGAAATGATGTAAGTACTGTTGTCTTCTAGCGTTACATACGCAGCCAACGATACCACATTCATCCCGATCGGATGAAAAGATATTCAATAAAGAATAGATATAGATATTCAATAAGGATGATTTTACCGTTTTTTTTTTTGTGTTATTCTGCCCATAACTTCTAAACGACTTAAGCTACAGAAATGATGTAAGTACTGTTGTTATTTGGCGTTAAATACGCAGCCAATGACACCACATTCATCCCGATCGGATGCTCCGTTGAAAAGATATTCAATAAAAAATATATATAGATATTCAATTAAGATGATTTTAATGTTTTTTTGTGTTATTTTGCCCATAACTTCTAAACGACTTAAGCTACAGAAACAATCTAAGTACTGTTGTATTCTGTCGTTAAACACGCAGCCAACGATACTTCATTTTTTTTTATTTTTTTTTTTGTGTTATTCTGCCCATAACTTCTAAACGACTTAAGCTACAGAAATTGTGTCACTACTGTTGTCTTCTGGCGTTAAATACGCAGCCAACGACACCACACTCATTCCTATCGGATGCTCCGTTGAAAAGATATTCAATAATGAATAGATATAGATATTCAATAGAGATGATTTTACCGTTGTTTTTTTTTGTGTTATTCTGCCCATAACTTCTAAACGACTTAAGCTACAGAAATGATGTAAGTACAGTTGTCTTCTGGCGTTAACCACGCAGCCAACGACACCACACTCATTCCTATCGGATGCTCCGTTGAAAAGATATTCAATAATGAATAGATATAGATATTCAATAGAGATGATTTTACCGTTGTTTTTTTTTGTGTTATTCTGCCCATAACTTCTAAACGACTTAAGCTACAGAAATGATGTAAGTACAGTTATCTTCTGGCGTTAACCACGCAGCCAACGACACCACACTCATTCCTATCGGATGCTCCGTTGAAAAGATATTCAATAAAGAATAGATATAGATATTCAATAAAGATGATTTTACCGCTGTTTTTTTTTGTGTTATTCTGCCCATAACTTCTAAACGACTTAAGCTACAGAAATGACGTAAGTACTGTTGTCTTTTGGCGTTAAATACGCAGCCAACGACACCACATTCATCCCGATCGGATGCTCCTTTGAAAAGATATTTAATAAAGAATAGATATAGATATTCATTAAGGATGATTTTACCGATTTTTTTGTGTTATTCTGCCAATAACTTCTAAACGACTTAAGCTACAGAAATGATGTAAAAACTGTTGTTATCTGGCGTTAAATACGCAGCCAACGACACTACATTCATCCCGATCGGATGCTCCGTTGAAAAGATATTCAATAAAGAATAGATATAGATATTCAATAAAGATGATTTTACCGCTGTTTTTTTTGTGTTATTCTGCCCATAACTTCTAAACGACTTAAGCTACAGAAATGATGTAAAAACTGTTGTTATCTGGCGTTAAATACGCAGCCAACGACACCACATTCATCCCGATCGGATGCTCCGTTGAACAGATATTCAATAAAGAATAGATATAGATATTTAATAAAGATGATTTTACCGCTGTTTTTTTTTTGTTATTCTGCCCATAACTTCTAAACGACTTGAGCTACAGAAATGATGTAAAAACTGTTGTCTTCTGGCGTTAAATACGCAGCCAACGACAGTACATTTATCCCAATCGGATGCTCCGTTGAAAAGATATTCAATAAAGAATAGATATAGATATTCAATAAAGCTGATTTTACCGTTGTTTTTTTTTGTGTTATTCTGCCCATAACTTCTAAACGACTTGAGCTACAGAAATGATGTAAGTACTGTTGTCTTCTAGCGTTACATACGCAGCCAACGATACCACATTCATCCCGATCGGATGAAAAGATATTCAATAAAGAATAGATATAGATATTCAATAAGGATGATTTTACCGTTTTTTTTTTTTGTGTTATTCTGCCCATAACTTCTAAACGACTTAAGCTACAGAAATGATGTAAGTACTGTTGTTATT
This sequence comes from Drosophila rufa, assembly GCA_018153105.1. NCBI lineage: Eukaryota > Metazoa > Arthropoda > Insecta > Diptera > Drosophilidae > Drosophila > Drosophila rufa. The sequence continues at coordinate 27,747 of JAECXS010000116.1, read as the reverse complement.
TGGCGTTAAATACGCAGCCAACGACACCACATTCATCCCGATCGGATGCTCCGTTGAAAAGATATTCAATAAAGAATATATATAGATATTCAATAAAGATGATTTTAATGTTTTTTTGTGTTATTTTGCCCATAACTTCTAAACGACTTAAGCTACAGAAACGATCTAAGTACTGTTGTATTCTGTCGTTAAACACGCAGCCAACGATACTTCATTTTTTTTATTTTTTTTTTTTGTGTTATTCTGCCCATAACTTCTAAACGACTTAAGCTACAGAAATTGTGTCACTACTGTTGTCTTCTGGCGTTAAATACGCAGCCAACGACACCACACTCATTCCTATCGGATGCTCCGTTGAAAAGATATTCAATAATGAATAGATATAGATATTCAATAGAGATGATTTTACCGTTGTTTTTTTGTGTTATTCTGCCCATAACTTCTAAACGACTTAAGCTACAGAAATGATGTAAGTACAGTTGTCTTCTGGCGTTAACCACGCAGGCAACGACACCACACTCATTCCTATCGGATGCTCCGTTGAAAAGATATTCAATAATGAATAGATATAGATATTCAATAGAGATGATTTTACCGTTGTTTTTTTGTGTTATTCTGCCCATAACTTCTAAACGACTTAAGCTACAGAAATGATGTAAGTACAGTTGTCTTCTGGCGTTAAACACGCAGCCAACGACACCACACTCATCCCGATCGGATGCTCCGTTGAAAAGATATTCAATAAAGAATAGATATAGATATTCAATAAAGATGATTTTACCGTTGTTTTTTTTTGTGTTATTCTGCCCATAACTTCTAAACGACTTAAGCTACAGAAATTGTGTCACTACTGTTGTCTTCTGGCGTTAAATACGCAGCCAACGACACCACATTCATCCCGATCGGATGCTCCGTTGAAAAGATATTCAATAAAGAATATATATAGATATTAAATAAAGATGATTTTAATGTTTTTTTTTGTGTTATTCTGCCCATAACTTCTAAACGACTTAAGCTACAGAAACGATCTAAGTACTGTTGTCTTCTGTCGATAAACACGCAGCCAACGATACTTCATTCATCCCGATCTGATGCTCCGTTGAACAGATATTCAATAAAGAATAGATATAGATATTCAATAAGGATGATTTTACCGTTTTTTTTTTTTGTGTTATTCTGCCCATAACTTCTAAACGACTTAAGCTACAGAAATTGTGTCACTACTGTTGTCTTCTGGCGTTAAATACGCAGCCAACGACACCACATTCATCCCGATCGGATGCTCCGTTGAAAAGATATTCAATAAAGATGATTTTACCGTTGTTTTTTTGTGTTAATCTGGCCATAACTTCTAAACGACTTAAGCTACAGAAATGATGTAAGTTTTGTTGTTATTTGGCGTTAAATACGCAGCCAACGACACCACATTCATCCCGATCGGATGCTCCGTTGAAAAGATATTCAATAAAGAATAGATATAGATATTCAATAAAGATGATTTTACCGTTGTTTTTTTTGTGTTATTCTGCCCATAACTTCTAAACGACTTAAGCTACAGAAACGATCTAAGTACTGTTGTCTTCTGTCGTTAAACACGCAGGCAACGATACTTCATTCATCCCGATCTGATGCTCCGTTGAAAAGATATTCAATAAAGAATAGATATATATATTCAATAAAGATGATTTTACCGCTGTTTTTTTTGTGTTATTCTGCCCATAACTTCTTAACGACTTAAGCTACAGAAATGACGTAAGTACTGTTGTCTTCTGGCGTTAAATACGCAGCCAACGACACCACATTCATCCCGATCGGATGCTCCTTTGAAAAGATATTTAATAAAGAATAGATATAGATATTCATTAAGGATGATTTTACCGATTTTTTTGTGTTATTCTGCCCATAACTTCTAAACGACTTAAGCTACAGAAATGATGTAAAAACTGTTGTTATCTGGCGTTAAATACGCAGCCAACGACACTACATTCATCCCGATCGGATGCTCCGTTGAAAAGATATTCAATAAAGAATAGATATAGATATTCAATAAAGATGATTTTACCGCTGTTTTTTTTTGTGTTATTCTGCCCATAACTTCTAAACGACTTAAGCTACAGAAATGATGTAAAAACTGTTGTTATCTGGCGTTAAATACGCAGCCAACGACACCACATTCATCCCGATCGGATGCTCCGTTGAACAGATATTCAATAAAGAATGATATAGATATTTAATAAAGATGATTTTACCGCTGTTTTTTTTTTGTGTTATTCTGCCCATAACTTCTAAACGACTTGAGCTACAGAAATGATGTAAAAACTGTTGTCTTCTGGCGTTAAATACGCAGCCAACGACAGTACATTTATCCCAATCGGATGCTCCGTTGAAAAGATATTCAATAAAGAATAGATATAGATATTCAATAAAGCTGATTTTACCGTTGTTTTTTTTTGTGTTATTCTGCCCATAACTTCTAAACGACTTGAGCTACAGAAATGATGTAAGTACTGTTGTCTTCTAGCGTTACATACGCAGCCAACGATACCACATTCATCCCGATCGGATGAAAAGATATTCAATAAAGAATAGATATAGATATTCAATAAAGATGATTTTACAGTTGTTTTTTTTTGTGTTATTCTGCCCATAACTTCTAAACGACTTAAGCTACTGCTGTAAGTACTGTTGTTATTTGGTGTTAAATACGCAGCCAACGACACCACATTCATCCCGATCGGATGCTCCGTTGAAAAGATATTCAATAAAGAATAGATATAGATATTCAATAAAGATGATTTTACCGCTGTTTTTTTTTGTGTTATTCTGCCCATAACTTCTAAACGACTTAAGCTACAGAAATGATGTAAAAACTGTTGTTATCTGGCGTTAAATACGCAGCCAACGACACCACATTCATCCCGATCGGATGCTCCGTTGAACAGATATTCAATAAAGATGATTTTACCGTTGTTTTTTTTTGTGTTATTCTGCCCATAACTTCTAAACGACTTAAGCTACAGAAATGATGTAAAAACTGTTGTCTTCTGGCGTTAAATACGCAGCCAACGACAGTACATTTATCCCAATCGGATGCTCCGTTAAAAGATATTCCTCAAAAATTTAATAAAAAAAAAATATATTTTTTTTTTAAATTTTTTTTTTTTTTTTTTTTTTTTTTTCCCCTTACTTCTTAATTGAAATAAAGTAAAAAAATAAATTTAATAAAAATTGTTTTTTTTTTTTTTTTTTTGTGTTTTTCTTCCAATAACTTAAAAAGAGTTGTGCAAAAGAAATGAAGTACTTGTTGTCTTCTAGCGTTACATACGCAGCCAACGATACCACATTCATCCCGATCGGATGAAAAGATATTCAATAAAGAATAGATATAGATATTCAATAAAGATGATTTTACAGTTGTTTTTTTTTTGTGTTATTCTGCCCATAACTTCTAAACGACTTAAGCTACTGCTGTAAAAAGTTTTTTTTTTTTGTGTTATAAACACCGCAACCGACACCACATTCATCCCGATCGGATGCTCCGTTGAAAAGATATTCAATAAAAATATATATATGTTTTGGGCGCGGAGGAGCCCTTTGTGGTCCCTCTCCCCTCTCTCACACTCCAGCGCTGGATGCTGGCGCTTCCAGGCTCTCCTGTTTTCCCGCTCCCGTGAAGTTCCAGTGCGCTCTGAAGCACAGCGCTCAATTAGCATTAAGTTAGTCTTCGATTGTCAACCGAGAGAATACACAACGCCCGGTCGGTCCGCGCCAATCTAGAAAAGTTCCAAGTGTTTTCTTTCTCGCGATCGCCGAGTGATTTTCTCTCCCCCACAGCTTCTAGCCGGCTATCATCAACCACTACCCGTGGGCCCTACGCAGCTGCCTTCTACCGAGATTGACGTCCCCCGAACATTTTGATCATTCGACCGGATTTTCCAGCGACCCAATTCCAACAAGATAAGTACGAAATTGATAAATTCAGTATATTTAATTGCCGGTCAACAGTCAGCCATCGAAAAACTCCGTTTCGTTTGACTTTCTGTATGATTTGTCCAAAATCGAATTCAGATTAATCCGACAACGGCAATTTAAATACAATTTCGCCCTTCTTTCCTTGCCTTTGATCGTGCCGCCATTGTTATCCGCTTTCCTTTTGTGCAAATCAAGCACATTAGGAGTACATAAGTACATTTGGCCGTACATCAAGGCTTAGTACATCCATACATTCATACACACATCTCCGAAAGTGTACATACATAAGTAAAACCACAAAAAATTCACTTCCGTGAAAAATTTGCAAAATATATTCCCAGCATCCAGTGAAAATATTTCGAGTTACCTGTGATCCGCCAAATTGGCCCCCTACAATTCTAAAGTGCTATTCCGTCACTGGGAATAAATATTTTTTGCACTCGTTTTTTCCATTTCCAATACAGTCCACAAAATATCGAAAATTACAACACATACCCGCCGGCCAAATTTATATATAAATTTTCCGCCATCTTACATAATATTTACCGGCCAGATTTACATATAAATTTTCCGCCATCTTACAAATAATATAATTTCCGCCATATTACATACATATATATTGCATACATATATTTTCTACATCCTACAGCGAAAATACATAATACAAGTTTTCCGTCGGTCAACCCAAATACAAAATAAATAAGATTCCCAGACCAACGGCGAAAACTGTTTGGTTTCCAGTGTTTGCTCTTTTAATTACATACATACATACCTACCTACATACATACATACGTCCAAGCTCTCACGTCTTCCCGTCTACTCCAGCATACATGCACATAGCCGAATAGAAAAGGGCTGTGTGCACGACACAACTGCAGTTCATTACCATTGCGATCAAGTTATTCCGATCATTAATTAAATATATGCACGTCAGTCCACTACCGTTCCGATCAATTTTATTCCGATCAAAAAAAAAAAATACCAACAATAATTCCGACAAATACAAAACCAAATTTAATTGGCATTTCCATATTTCCCTTATTTTGTTCAACTAATCCTAGTGTGAACATCACATCAGTTATTTATTACCGTATTTACAAATACCGTGATTGTTTTTCCTAGAGAACAAACAGCGAGAAAAAATACTCCTCAACTCCAACTGGTGAGGGACTATTTTCGGTATTTTTATTCAGTATTTTTCAGTATTTTCTGAAACTTATTTAAAAACGAGAAAATAATACTCCTCTACTTCAACAAACTGGTTCGGTACTCATTTCGGTATTTCATACAGTATTTTTTCAGTATTTTTCTAAAAGGTTTTTTCAAAAAAAAAAAAAAAAAAAAAAAAACGAGAAAAAATAAAATAAAATCCCCACCCAGCACGACCAAGTTCCTTTGTAGTCGTTCAATCTTGAATATTTTTTTTTCTCCGGTGGATTTGTTTTTAAACCAAAGAATCCGAACCAAAGCAAATTATATCCGCGCATCCAAACATTCCGCACATTGTAGTAAAAAAAAGAAACGAGGATAGTATCTGTTCTCGTATTTTCTACGTCGCAAAACGGAAACAAAGCGCTCTCTCCACTGAAGCAGTGCATTATTGTTTGGTATGTACAGGGAAAGTTCTAGCAGAGCATCCCCTGTTCCATCAAAAAATATACCAAAGATTACGGTAAGGTCGCCCACACCTAAAAAGGTAAAGTCGCCACCTCCCAAAAGGTCTCCTTCTCCTGTCGAAAGAGTAACGCGTGCCAGCACAAGAATGACTGCAACGGCTGCCGAACTCGCCCTGAAGCAATTTATTGAAGTTTCGGATCGACTTTCCGAATTGGAATCCCGAATTAACATTCCCTCAGCGGTCCCTCCTACGCTATCCGTTCTCAATATTCGCCGAGACGAAATCCGAGAGGTATGGGTCCGCATCAAAAAGGAGTACGATATATGTACCGCGTGCTTTGTAGCAGCCGGAGAAAGTGCAGCTGATAGCTTGCCAGTTCTCAAGGCTAAATATGGCTACTGCTACAGCGCGTACGAAAGGTGTGGGGCCCAGATAGCCGATATGATAGCGCAAACTCCGCAACTTCCGCAAGCTCCCCCAACTCCAGCTGATCCTTCCCAGACATATATTCCGTCAGGCTGCCGGCTTCCTCCGTGCGATACCGAGGTTTTCACCGGTGATTATCTTCGCTGGCCAACCTTTAGGGATCTATTTACGGCCATTTACATTAACAATTCGAGGCTAACGCCGGTCGAAAAATTATTCCACCTTAACGCCAAAACGAGCGGCGACGCACACACCATAGTTTCCAAAGCGCCTCTTACTAACGATGGTTTTCGCTCAGCCTGGGCTAACCTAACTGAGCGTTTCGAAAACAAACGATTGTTAGTAAACAGCCAACTAAAGATATTGTTCAATGTGCAGTCAGTCACTCAGGAATCTGGGACAGCTTTACGAGAATTACAAAGCACCATCCAAGGGTGCCTCGAGGCGAGATTGATAATTGGGATTGTATTCTGGTTTACATGTGCTCCGCCAAACTCCCGAAGCTTACGCTTTCCTTATGGGAGCAGTCGCTACACGACAAGGCCAATATTCCTACTTGGCAAGAACTCAATGGTTTCCTAACTGAGCGTCACCGGACACTAGAAGCCATAGATGACGTGCGGCCATCAGGCTTTAATCAGTCCCAGCCCAGAGCATCGACTTCCAATTCCATGTCCCGGAGGATAAATTCCTACGAGGCAAGAGTAGCACCCAGGTCTAGAGGGTGTGATTTGTGTAATCGGGAAAACCATCCTGTACGCACATGCCCCCGTTTTCTCCGGATGTCTGTCGATGAGCGGTCCAATTACATAAAAGAGAAAAGGCTGTGCCTGAACTGTTTTGCACGAGGACATCAGCTGCGTGATTGCGAAAGCACTCACAGCTGCTTCACGTGCCGCGGCCGCCATCACACGCTACTGCACCGAGGCAACTCACACCCAGCGCCTTCCAGTACGACTCCGTCACCCAGATCAGGACCAAATACACCCGTTCCCGCGGCTATCGTTGCCACGGACTCCACTGTGCAAAATTACTTTGCGACGGGGTACCGATCGGTTTTGCTGGGCACCGCCATAATCGACATTTGCCACCTGGGTTCCAATTTCAAAGCTCGTGCGCTGATAGATTCAGGTTCTGAGGCAACCTTCATCACTGAGCGGCTCTTCAACTTAATTAGATTGCCTCATCAAGTTATCCAAGCTCAGGTGTCAGGCTTAAACCAGACAGTATCCGCTGAATCCAAAAAGCTCTGTCAGTTTACCATTCGCTCGCCAACCCGGCCTAGCCTGCAGTTAAGTACGACTGCCTACGTTCTTCCGCAACTAGCTGGAAATCTTCCTTCCTGTCCGATTCCGCAACAGTTTCTCCGGGATATTCCCGAACTTCCACTAGCGGATCCAAAGTTTTACGAGAGCGCGCAAATAGATCTTCTGATCGGGGCCGATATACTCCCGTCCATTCTCCTAAGCGGCACCCGACCGAATATCTGCGGCTCTCTTCTCGGTCAAGAGACAATTTTCGGCTGGATCCTGACAGGACCAGTGCCTGCGTCAAGGACAAATACGATTTCCGCCTTTTCCACGCGAATTTCTCACGCGGCTGACACCTCCCTAGATAAACTTCTCACCAAATTTTGGGAGGTGGAGGATCTGCCAGTAAAAGTGGCAAAAGCGTCTGATGTGATCTGTGAAGAGAATTTCCTCCGGACGACTACGAGAGACAGTAGCGGCAGATATGTCGTAAGCCTTCCGTTCCGCGATTCCGAAAACGTAAAGTCCGCCCTTGGATATTCCAGATCCTTTGCGTTAGCCCAATTTTTAAGAAATGAGCAACGTCTAAAAAGGGATAGTCAACAGAAAACGAAGTATGACTCTGTGATACAAGAATATCTTGATCTCAACCATATGAGAGAGGTACTTCCCACCCACGATGCTGCCAGCTACTACCTTCCGCATCATGCCGTGCTCAAGCCGGAAAGTACAACCACCAAGCTGCGGGTGGTATTTAATGCTTCCAGCCCTTCAGAAAATGGGGTCAGCCTAAATGACATCCTCCATGCTGGCCCAGTCTTACAATCCGACTTAACCATCCAAATCCTAAAATGGCGTTATTTCCGATACGTCTACAGTGCAGACATCGAGAAGATGTATCGACAAATCTGGGTAGACCCAAAACACACCCCGTTCCAACGCATTTTATTCCGCAACAGCGAGGGGTATATTCGAGATTTTGAGCTCAAGACGGTAACGTTTGGAGTCAACTGTGCGCCCTTCCTGGCGATTAGAGTTCTGCAACAACTGGCGACAGACGTGCAGCTGAGCCATCCAAGAGCGAGCAATGTAATTCGCAATTACATGTATGTCGATGATGTTCTTGCGGGAGCTGACTCCGCAGAGGACGCTCAGCTCATCGTGCGGGAGCTACAAAGTGCCCTAGATTCCGCAGGTTTTCCATTAAGAAAATGGACCTCCAACCACAAGGAAATCTTAGCTCATATCCAAAGCGATCATCTTCTGAACACCGACTTCCTCGAGATCGACACTGAAAGTACAGCCAAAACGCTCGGTGTACGTTGGAAAGCGACGTCTGATCAATTTTTCTTCGTCCCACCAGTTTTGACAACGGAAATCTCCCCCACGAAACGCCAGGTCCTTTCCCAAATTGCAAAGTTGTTTGATCCAGCAGGCTGGCTAGCTCCATTTGTTGTGTGTGCCAAAATCTTTATGCAAGAGATTTGGCTTCAGGAGCTAGGGTGGGACGATGAACTTCCACTTGAGCTGTGCCAAAGGTGGCGCGATTTTCTCAAAGGTTACTCGGTCCTAGATCAAGTCCAAATTCCCAGATGGGTTTCCTTCCGCCCAGAATTCCGAGTAGAGCATCACGGATTTTGTGACGCTTCTCAAAAAGCTTACGGTGCTGCGATCTATGTGCGCGTAGAAATGGGGCATACGACGGTAGTACATCTTCTCACGGCCAAGACGCGCGTTGCGCCAGTCAAAACGGTGTCGCTTCCCAGGCTAGAACTGTGTGGAGCTCTACTGCTATCCGAGATGGCCGAATCCATTCTCCCCAATATGCCGATGCTGTCCTCAAAACTCCATTGTTGGACCGATTCCACGATTGTGCTGGCATGGTTAGCTAAACCAGCATGCCAGTGGACAACGTTCGTTGCCAACCGAGTAACAAAGATTACCCAGTCCACAGAGGCAGCTAATTGGTCGCATATTCAATCGGAACATAATCCAGCTGACTTGGCTAGTCGGGGAGTGCCCCTTCAAGAACTGGTAGATAACCCTCTGTGGTGGCATGGCCCAACGTGGTTGCAACAGCCACGAGATCAGTGGCCTAGCCAAAGCACCGACATACGGGTGACCGAGGTAGAAAAGCGTCCTGTCAAGGCCCATGTGGCGTCCATTCCGACAGAAGACATCCTAAATCGCTTTTCCAAGTTAGATAGAGCTTTGCGTGTCCTCGCGTATGTCCATCGTTTTGTCCAACGATGCAGGAAACAGTCGCCAATTAAAGAGGTCCGTCTAGAGGCCCAAGAATTTGTCGCTGCTGAACGGCTCATGGTCATTGGTACTCAGCGCAGATATTTGGCTAATGAATATCGCTGCTTGAGTCAAAAGCGTCCTGTGTCCGCGTCAAGTTCAATCCTCTCCTTGAATCCCTTTTTAGATCAGAAGGGACTTATAAGGGCATGTGGCCGCATAACTGCCTCCGAAAATTTGCGGTATGATGAACGACATCCGATAATCCTCCCGTACGAATGTGCACTCTCGCGACTACTGGTAAACTTTACGCATCTCATAACGTTACACGAAGGTAACCAGTTAGTTGTACGTCTCACCCGGTCAAGATACTGGGTTCCGAAGATAAAGAACTTGGTGAAAGCAGTTATTAACTCCTGCAAGGTCTGCGTTATTCACAAGAAGAGATTGCAAGTCCAGATGATGGGCAATTTTCCGAAAGAGAGAGTTTCTTTTTCCCGACCATTCACGTACACAGGGATGGACTACGCCGGCCCTTTTGACATAAAGAACTACACTGGAAGAGCTTGTCTCATTACAAAAGGGTATGTGTTGGTTTTCGTCTGTTTTTCTACAAAGGCCATCCATCTAGAGCCTACATCCGATCTGACGACCGAGAAATTTCTTGCCGCGTTCGCTCGGTTCGTATCCAGAAGAGGTTGTCCTCGTCAAGTGCAGTCCGACAATGGGAAAACCTTTGTCGGCGCTTCCACCCTGCTCTCCCGAGATTTTTTACAAGCCGTAAAGGAGTCTGTGACTGATGCGTATAGTCATCAGCAGCTCAACTGGCAGTTCATTCCCCCTGGGGCACCCCATATGGGAGGCCTCTGGGAAGCTGGTGTCAAGAGCTTCAAGACCTTGTTTTATAAGTCTACCGCTACGCGAAAGTACACGTTTGAAGAGCTTTCCACCCTCCTAGCTAAAATCGAAGCTTGTCTAAATTCCAGACCGCTAGCTCCCATGTCTGAGGATCCAACTGATCTCTTAGCGTTGACACCAGGGCACTTTCTTGTGGGTGGGCCTCTTCTGTCTATAGTGGAACCCGAAGTGAAGGGAGAATCCAAGTCCATTGTGAACCGGTGGCAGCACTTAAAGTCCCTACACCAGCAATTCCGCGCTCGGTGGAAGGAAGAATATCTTAAGGAGCTCCACAAGCGCAACAAGTGGCAACTCCCCACGGAAAACCTTCGCGCCGATGACATGGTCGTCATCAAGGACGACAATCTGCCCTCGAACGAGTGGCGACTAGGTAGAATCGAATCCGTATTTCCAGGAGCCGATGGTAACGTCCGGGTAGTCGACATCCGTACGGCACGCGGCGTTGTCCGGCGTCCAGTTACTAAGGTTGTTCTCTTACCGGGGACGCCTTCCACATCTTCTACCTAGTATTCTTCTTTCTGCCATCCATAGTCCATAAGCACGCAACACTACAGCATAAAAACATCTCCATTTGGTTTTTTCTTTTTCCATGACTCACCGTCAGATCCATTGAGAATGGCTCCACGGCAACGAAGCGTCCAAGCATTGGAGAGCAGGCGTACGCGAGGTACGCATTCTTATAGATGTCGAGTCTGCCGTGGAATTCACCCTCTGAAAAGGTGTCAGAGGTTCCAGAAAACTGAGCGCGGAGAAGCGGCTCCGAGCGGTGCTTATCAATAAGTACTGCGCGAATTGCCTCGCCCATGAGCATTCGCAAGGGAGCTGTCGAAGCGATGACCGGTGCAGGATTTGCGACCGGGAGCACCATACGCTGCTCCATATCTCGGAGCTTCCCACTCCTCAACGACGTCCCGCTTCTCAGCAGCGTTCGCGCCGGCAAGATCCGCCAGCTCGCCAAGCGCTCGCGCCTCCAAGCCGATCGGCATCCTCAGCTTCGCAGCAGCGTTCGCGCCGGCAAGATCCGCCAACTCGCAGAGCGCTCGCGCCTCCGAGCCGATCGGCATCCTCAGCTTCGCAGCAGCGTTCGCGCCGGCAAGATCCGCCAACTCGCAGAGCGCTCGACTCTCCGCCGCGCTCAGCCTCCTCAACACCGGGTCCAACGCTCTCCTCCCTCCTCCAACGGCACAGCGTCAACGTCCTGCCGACGGCCATGGTCATTCTGGAGACCGGGCTGAAGACCTTTGACACAGCCGCTCTCATCGACCCGTGCACCCCGACGAGCTGTATCGATGCGTCCCTGGCGTCCGCCTTTCGGTTGCCGACAACCAGTGTCGGTGACGAGAAGGTCTGCACGGCGACGGTTCGGTCGAAGGTCAACGACGGGACCAAGTTGGAGGTGGTCCTGAAGGTTGAGCCGAGCATCCGCATCCGCACCCCAATCCGAGCGATCCCTGAGACGGTCGTGGATAAGTTCAAGGATCTCCCGTTGGCCGACAAGCGGTTCTACCTGCCGGCGACAATTTCACTGATCCTGGGTGCGGATGTGTATTCCCAGGTCATCCAACCAGGGTTCCATCTGGTCGACGAGGGACTGCCCGTGGCCCAGAACACGAAGTTCGGCTGGATTCTCTCCGGGGCCTGCAACCAGGGCCAGTGATGTTGCAACGCCAGTGGTTGCAAGGGGGGCGGAATGTTCAGGCCGCGAAGCACCCTGTGTGGTCCGCTCTCCTCTCTCTCACACTCCAGCGCTGGATGCTGGCGCTTCCAGGCTCTCCTGTTTTCCCGCTCCCGTGAAGTTCCAGTGCGCTCTGAAGCACAGCGCTCAATTAGCATTAAGTTAGTCTTCGATTGTCAACCGAGAGAATACACAACGCCCGGTCGGTCCGCGCCAATCTAGAAAAGTTCCAAGTGTTTTCTTTCTCGCGATCGCCGAGTGATTTTCTCTCCCCCACAGCTTCTAGCCGGCTATCATCAACCACTACCCGTGGGCCCTACGCAGCTGCCTTCTACCGAAAGGTTCCCCAAAGTACCCCGAACCAATAGATATTCAATAAAGATGATTTTAATGTTTTTTTTTGTGTTATTCTGCCCATAACTTCTAAACGACTTAAGCTACAGAAATGATGTAAGTACAGTTGTCTTCTGGCGTTAAACACGCAGCCAACGACACCACACTCATCCCGATCGGATGCTCCGTTGAAAAGATATTCAATAAAGAATAGATATAGATATTAAATAAAGATGATTTTACCGCTGTTTTTTTGTGTTATTCTGCCCATAACTTCTAAACGACTTAAGCTACAGAAATGACGTAAGTACTGTTGTCTTCTGGCGTTAAATACGCAGCCAACGACACCACATTCATCCTGATCGGATGCTCCTTTGAAAAGATATTCAATAAAGAATAGATATAGATATTCAATAAGGATGATTTTACCGTTTTTTTTTTTGTGTTATTCTGCCCATAACTTCTAAACGACTTAAGCTACAGAAATGATGTAAAAACTGTTGTTATCTGGCGTTAAATACGCAGCCAACGACACCACATTCATCCCGATCGGATGCTCCGTTAAAAAGATATTCAATAAAGAATATATATAGATATTAAATAAAGATGATTTTAATGTTTTTTTTGTGTTATTCTGCCCATAACTTCTAAACGACTTAAGCTACAGAAACGATCTAAGTACTGTTGTCTTCTGTCGTTAAACACGCAGCCAACGATACTTCATTCATCCCGATATGATGCTCCGTTGAACAGATATTCAATAAAGAATAGATATAGATATTCAATAAGAATGATTTTACCGTTTTTTTTTTGTGTTATTCTGCCCATAACTTCTAAACGACTTAAGCTACAGAAATTGTGTCACTACTGTTGTCTTCTGGCGTTAAATACGCAGCCAACGACACCACATTCATCCCGATCGGATGCTCCGTTGAAAAGATATCCAATAAAGATGATTTTACCGTTGTTGTTTTTGTGTTAATCTGCCCATAACTTCTAAACGACTTAAGCTACAGAAATGATGTAAGTTTTGGTGTTATTTGGCGTTAAATACGCAGCCAACGACACCACATTCATCCCGATCGGATGCTCCGTTGAAAAGATATTCAATAAAGAATAGATATAGATATTCAATAAAGATGATTTTACCGTTGTTTTTTTTGTGTTATTCTGCCCATAACTTCTAAACGACTTAAGCTACAGAAACGATCTAAGTACTGTTGTCTTCTGTCGTTAAACACGCAGGCAACGATACTTCATTCATCCCGATCTGATGCTCCGTTGAAAAGATATTCAATAAAGAATAGATATAGATATTCAATAAAGATGATTTTACCGCTGTTTTTTTGTGTTATTCTGCCCATAACTTCTAAACGACTTAAGCTACAGAAATGATGTAAGTACTGTTGTCTTCTGGCGTTAAATACGCAGCCAACGACACCACATTCATCCCGATCGGATGCTCCTTTGAAAAGATATTTAATAAAGAATAGATATAGATAGTCATTAAGGATGATTTTACCGATTTTTTTTTGTGTTATTCTGCCCATAACTTCTAAACGACTTAAGCTACAGAAATGATGTAAAAACTGTTGTTATCTGGCGTTAAATACGCAGCCAACGACACTACATTCATCCCGATCGGATGCTCCGTTGAAAAGATATTCAATAAAGAATAGATATAGATATTCAATAAAGATGATTTTACCGCTGTTTTTTTGTGTTATTCTGCCCATAACTTCTAAACGACTTAAGCTACAGAAATGATGTAAGTACTGTTGTCTTCTGGCGTTAAATACGCAGCCAACGACACCACATTCATCCCGATCGGATGCTCCGTTGAAAGATATTCTATAAAGAATAGATATAGATATTCAATAAAGATGATTTTACCGTTGTTTTTTTTTTGTTATTCTGCCCATAACTTCTAAACGACTTAAGCTACAGAAATGATGTAAAAACTGTTGTTATCTGGCGTTAAATACGCAGCCAACGACACTACATTCATCCCGATCAAATGCTCCGTTGAAAAGATATTCAATAAAGAATAGATATAGATATTCAATAAAGATGATTTTACCGCTGTTTTTTTTGTGTTATTCTGCCCATAACTTCTAAACGACTTGAGCTACAGAAATGATGTAAAAACTGTTGTCTTCTGGCGTTAAATACGCAGCCAACGACAGTACATTTATCCCAATCGGATGCTCCGTTGAAAAGATATTCAATAAAGAATAGATATAGATATTCAATAAAGCTGATTTTACCGTTGTTTTTTTGTGTTATTTTGCCCATAACTTCTAAACGATTTGAGCTACAGAAATGATGTAAGTACTGTTGTCTTCAAGCGTTACATACGCAGCCAACGATACCACATTCATCCCGATCGGATGAAAAGAAATTCAATAAAGAATAGATATAGATATTCAATAAAGATGATTTTACCGTTGTTTTTTTTTGTGTTATTCTGCCCATAACTTCTAAACGACTTAAGCTACAGAAATGATGTAAGTACTGTTTTTATTTGGCGTTAAATACGCAGCCAACGACACCACATTCATCCCGATCGGATGCTCCGTTGAAAAGATATTCAATAAAGAATATATATAGATATTCAATAAAGATGATTTTTAATGTTTTTTTTGTGTTATTCTGCCCATAACTTCTAAACGACTTAAGCTACAGAAACGATCTAAGTACTGTTGTCTTCTGTCGTTAAACACGCAGTCAACGATACTTCATTCATCCCGATCTGATGCTCCGTTGAACAGATATTTAATAAAGAATAGATATAGATATTCAATAATGATGATTTTACCGTTTTTTTTTTGTGTTATTCTGCCCATAACTTCTAAACGACTTAAGCTACAGAAATTGTGTCACTACTGTTGTCTTCTGGCGTTAAATACGCAGCCAACGACACCACACTCATCCCTATCGGATGCTCCGTTGAAAAGATATTCAATAAAGAATAGATATAGATAGTCAATAAAGATGATTTTAATGTTTTTTTTGTGTTATTCTGCCCATAACTTCTAAACGACTTAAGCTACAGAAACGATCTAAGTACTGTTGTCTTCTGTCGTTAAACACGCAGCCAACGATACTTCATTCATCCCGATCTGATGCTCCGTTGAAAAGATATTCAATAAAGAATAGATATAGATATTTAATAAAGGTGATTTTACCGTTGTTTTTTTGTGTTATTCTGCCCATAACTTCTAAACGACTTAAGCTACAGAAACGATCCAAAAACTGTTGTCGTCTGTCGTTAAACACGCAGCCAACGATACTTCATTCATCCCGATCTGATGCTCCGTTGAAAAGATATTCAATAAAGAATAGATATAGATATTTAATAAAGGTGATTTTACCGTTGTTTTTTTTTGTGTTATTCTGCCCATAACTTCTAAACGACTTAAGCTACAGAAATGGTGTCACTACTGTTGTCTTCTGGCGTTAAATACGCAGCCAACGACACCACACTCATCCCGATCGGATGCTCCGTTGAAAGATATTCAATAAAGAATAGATATAGATATTCAATAAAAGATGATTTTAACGTTTTTTTTTGTGTTATTCTGCCCATAACTTCTAAACGACTTAAGCTACAGAAACGATGTAAATACTGTTGTCTTCTGGCGTTAAATACGCAGCCAACGATACCACACTCATCCCGATCGGATGCTCCGTTGAAAAGATATTCAATAAAGAATAGATATGGATAGGTCAATAAAGATGATTTTAATCGTTTTTTTTTTGTGTTATTCTGCCCATAACTTCTAAACGACTTAAGCTACAGAAATGATGTAAGTACTGTTGTCTTCTGGCGTTAAATACGCAGCCAACGATACCACATTCATCCCGATCTGATGCTCCGTTGAAAAGATATTCAATAAAGAATAGATATAGATAGTCAATAAAGATGATTTTAACCGTTGTTTTTTTTGTGTTCTTCTGCCCATAACTTCTAAACGACTTAAGCTACAGAAATGATGTAAGTACTGTTGTCTTCTGTCGTTAAACACGCAGCCAACGATACCACATTCATCCCGATCTGATGCTCCGTTGAAAAGATATTCAATAAAGAATAGATATAGAGAGTCAATAAAGATGATTTTACCGTTGTTTTTTTTGTGTTATTCTGCCCATAACTTCTAAACGACTTAAGCTACAGAAATGATGTAAGTACTGTTGTCTTCTGTCGTTAAACACGCAGCCAACGATACCTCATTCATCCCGATCTGATGCTCCGTTGAAAAGATATTCAATAAAGAATAGATATAGATAGTCAATAAAGATGATTTTACCGTTGTTTTTTTGTGTTATTCTGCCCATAACTTCTAAACGACTTAAGCTACAGAAATTGTATAGTACTGTTGTCTTCTGGCGTTAAATACGCAGCCAACGATACCACACTCATCCCGATCGGATGCTCCGTTGAAAAGATATTCAATAAAGAATAGATATAGATATTCAATAAAGATGATTTTACTGTTTTTTTTGTGTTATCCTGCCCATAACTTCTAAACGACTTAAGCTACAGAAATGATGTAAGTACTGTTGTCTTCTGGCGTTAAATACGCAGCCAACGATACCACATTCATCCCGATCTGATGCTCCGTTGAAAAGATATTCAATAAAGAATAGATATGTCAATAAAGATGATTTTACCGTTGTTTTTTTTGTGTTATTCTGCCCATAACTTCAAACGACTTAAGCTACAGAAATAGGTGTAAGTACTGTTGTCTTCTGGCGTTAAATACGCAGCCAACGATACCACACTCATCCCGATCGGATGCTCCGTTGAAAAGATATTCAATAAAGAATAGATATAGATAGTCAATAAAGATGATTTTACCTGTTGTTTTTTTGTGTTATTCTGCCCATAACTTCTAAAACGACTTAAGCTACAGAAATGATGTAAGTACTGTTGTCTTCCGGCGTTAAATACGCAGCCAACGACACCACATTCATCCCGATCGGATGCTCCGTTGAAAAGATATTCAATAAAGAATAGATATAGATATTCAATAAAAGATGATTTTACCGTTGTTTTTTTTTGTTATTCTGCCCATAACTTCTAAACGACTTAAGCTACAGAAATGATGTAAGTACTGTTGTCTTCTGGCGTTAAATACGCAGCCAACGATACCACATTCATCCCGATCGGATGCTCCGTTGAAAAGATATTCAATAAAGAATAGATATAGATATTCAATAAAGATGATTTTACCGTTGTTTTTTTTGTGTTATTCGCCCATAACTTCTAAACGACTTAAGCTACAGAAATGATGTAAGTACTGTTGTCTTCCGGCGTTAAATACGCAGCCAACGACACCACATTCATCCCGATCGGATGCTCCGTTGAAAAGATATTCAATAAAGAATAGATATAGATAGTCAATAAAGATGATTTTACCGTTGTTTTTTTTGTGTTATTCTGCCCATAACTTCTAAACGACTTAAGCTACAGAAATGATGTAAGTACTGTTGTCTTCTGGCGTTAAATACGCAGCCAACGATACCACATTCATCCCGATCTGATGCTCCGTTGAAAAGATATTCAATAAAGAATAGATATAGATAGTCAATAAAGATGATTTTACCGTTGTTTTTTTAGTGTTATTCTGCCCATAACTTCTAAACGACTTAAGCTACAGAAATGATGTAAGTACTGCTGTCTTCTGGCGTAAATAAGCAGCCAACGACACCACATTCATCCCGATCGGATGCTCCGTTGAAAAGATATTCAATAAAGAATAGATATAGATAGTCAATAAAGATGATTTTACCGTTGTTTTTTTTGTGTTATTCTGCCCATAACTTCTAAACGACTTAAGCTACAGAAATGATGTAAGACTGTTGTCTTCTGGCGTTAAATACGCAGCCAACGACACTACATTCATCCCGATCGGATGCTCCGTTGAAAAGATATTCAATAAAGAATAGATATAGATATTCAATAAAGATGATTTTACCGTTGTTTTTTTTTGTGTTATTCTGCCTCATAATTTCTAAACGACTTAAGCTACAGAAATGATGTAAGTACTGTTGTCTTCTGGCGTTAAATACGCAGCCAACGATACCACATTCATCCCGATCGGATGCTCCGTTGAAAAGATATTCAATAAAGAATAGATAAATAGATTCAATAAAGATGATTTTACCGTTGTTTTTTTTGTGTTATTCTGCCCATAACTTCTAAACGACTTAAGCTACAGAAATGATGTAAGAACTGTTGTCTTCTGGCGTTAAATACGCAGCCAACGATACCACATTCATCCCGATCTGATGCTCCGTTGAAAAGATATTCAATAAAGAATATATATAGATATTCAATAAAGAGCTGATTTTACCGTTGTTTTTTTTGTGTTATTCTGCCCATAACTTCTAAACGACTTAAGCTACAGAAATGATGTAAGTACTGTTGTCTTCGGTTAAATACGCAGCCAACGATACCACATTCATCCCGATCGGATTCCCGTTGAAAGATATTCAATAAAGAATAGATATAGATAGTCAATAAAGATGATTTTACCGTTGTTTTTTTTGTGTTCTGCCCATCTCTAATTAACTGACTAACACAGAAATGATAAGTAGTTGTTTTTTGGCGTTAAATACCAACAAAACCTCCTGTTCCCCCGATCTGATGCTCCGTTGAAAAGATATTCAATAAAGAATATATAGATGTCAATAAAGATGATTTTACCGTTGTTTTTTTTGTTGTTATTCTGCCCATAACTTCTAAACGACTTAAGCTACAGAAATGATGTAAGTACTGTTGTCTTCTGGCGTTAAATACGCAGCCAACGACACCACATTCATCCCGATCGGATGCTCCGTTGAAAAGATATTCAATAAAGAATAGATATAGATAGTCAATAAAGACGATTTTACCGTTGTTTTTTTTTTTAGTTTTTTTTGTGTTATTCTGCCCATAACTTCTAAACGACTTAAGCTACAGAAATGATGTAAGTACTGTTGTCTTCTGGCGTTAAACACGCAGCCAACGATACCACATTCATCCCGATCGGATGCTCCGTTGAAAAGATATTCAATAAAGAATAGATATAGATAGTCAATAAAGATGATTTTACCGTTGTTTTTTAATTGTGTTATTCTGCCCATAAACTTCTAAACGACTTAAGCCTACAGAAATGATGTAAGTACTGTTGTCTTCTGGCGTTAAATACGCAACCAACGACACCACATTCATCCTGATCGGATGCTCCGTTGAAAAGATATTCAATAAAGAAATGATTTTACCCGTTGTTTTTTTGTGTTCTTCTGCCCATAACTTCTAAACGACTTAAAAAAAAGCTATAGAATACTGTTGTCTTCTGGCGTTAAATACGCAACCAACGATACCACACTCATCCCGATCGGATGCTCCGTTGAAAAGATATTCAATAAAAGAAATATATAATAAAGATGATTTTACCGTTGTTTTTTTTTGTGTTATCCGCCCATAACTTCTAAACACTTAAGCTACAGAATGATGTAAAGTACTGTTGTCTTCTGGCGTTAAATACGCAACCACGATACCACATTCATCCACGATTGGATGCTCCGTTGAAAAGATATTCAATAAAGAATAGATATAGATGGTCAATAAAGATGATTTTACCGTTGTTTTTTTTGTGTTATTCTGCCCATAACTTCTAAACGACTTAAGCTACAGAAATGATGTAGTACTGTTGTCTTCTGGCGTTAAATACGCAGCCAACGATACCACTCTCATCCCGATCGGATGCTCCGTTGAAAAGATATTCAATAAAGAATAGATATAGATAGTCAATAAAGATGATTTTACCGTTGTTTTTTTGTGTTATTCTGCCCATAACTTCTAAACGACTTAAGCTACAGAAATGATGTAAAAACTGTTGTCTTCTGGCGTTAAATACGCAGCCAACGATACCACATTCATCCCGATCGGATGCTCCGTTGAAAAGATATTCAATAAAGAATAGATATAGATATTCAATAAAGATGATTTTACCGTTGTTTTTTTTGTGTTATTCTGCCCATAACCTAAACGACTTAAGCTACAGAAATGATGTAAGTACTGTTGTCTTCTGGCGTTAAATACGCAGCCAACGACACCACACTCATCCCGATCTGATGCTCCGTTGAAAAGATATTCAATAAAGAATAAATATAGATATTCAATAAAGATGATTTTATCGTTGTTTTTTTGTGTTATTCTGCCCATAACTACTAAACGACTTAAGCTACAGAAATGATGTAAGTACTGTTGTCTTCTGGCGTTAAATACGCAGCCAACGACACCACACTCATCCCGATCGGATGCTCCGTTGAAAAGATATTCAATAAAGAATAGATATAGATATTCAATAAAGATGATTTTACCAGTTGTTTTTTTTGTGTTATTCTGCCCATAACTTCTAAACGACTTAAGCTACAGAAATGATGTAAGTACTGTTGTCTTCTGGCGTTAAATACGCAGCCAACGACACCACATTCATCCCGATCGGATGCTCCGTTGAAAAGATATTCAATAAAGAATAAATATAGATATTCAATAAAGATGATTTTATCGTTGTTTTTTTTGTGTTATTCTGCCCATAACTTCTAAACGACTTAAGCTACAGAAATGATGTAAGTACTGTTGTCTTCTGGCGTTAAATACGCAGCCAACGACACCACATTCATCCCGATCGGATGCTCCGTTGAAAAGATATTCAATAAAGAATAGATATAGATAGTCAATAAAGATGATTTTATCGTTGTTTTTTTGTTATTCTGCCCATAACTTCTAAACGACTTAAGCTACAGAAATGATGTAAGTACTGTTGTCTTCTGGCGTTAAATACGCAGCCAACGATACCACATTCATCCCGATCTGATGCTCCGTTGAAGTATTCAATAAAGAAAGAATAGATATTCAATAAAGATGATTTTACCGTTGTTTTTTTTGTGTTATTCTGCCCATAACTTCTAAACGACTTAAGCTACAGAAATGATGTAAGAACTGTTGTCTTCTGGCGTTAAATACGCAGCCAACGACACCACATTCATCCCGATCGGATGCTCCGTTGAAAAGATATTCAATAAAGAATAGATATAGATAATCAATAAAGATGATTTTACCGTTGTTTTTTTTGTGTTATTCTGCCCATAACTTCTAAACGACTTAAGCTACAGAAATGATGTAAGTACTGTTGTCTTCTGGCGTTAAATACGCAGCCAACGACACCACATTCATCCCGATCGGATGCTCCGTTGAAAAGATATTCAATAAAGAATAGATATAGATGGTCAATAAAGATGATTTTACCGTTGTTTTTTTTTGTGTTATTCTGCCCATAACTTCTAAACGACTTAAGCTACAGAAATGATGTAAGTACTGTTGTCTTTGGCGTTAAATACGCAGCCAACGACACCACATTCATCCCGATCTGATGCTCCGTTGAAAAGATATTCAATAAAGAATAGATATAGATATTCAATAAAGATGATTTTACCGTTGTTTTTTTGTGTTATTCTGCCCATAACTTCTAAACGACTTAAGCTACAGAAATGATGTAAGTACTGTTGTCTTCTGGCGTTAAATACGCAGCCAACGACACCACATTCATCCCGATCGGATGCTCCGTTGAAAAGATATTCAATAAAGAATAGATATAGATATTCAATAAAGATGATTTTACCGTTGTTTTTTTTGTGTTATTCTGCCCATAACTTCTAAACGACTTAAGCTACTACAGAAATGATGTAAGTACTGTTGTCTTCTGGCGTTAAATACGCAGCCAACGACACCACATTCATCCCGATCGGATGCTCCGTTGAAAAGATATTCAATAAAGAATAGATATAGATATTCAATAAAGATGATTTTACCGTTGTTTTTTTGTGTTATTCTGCCCATAACTTCTAAACGACTTAAGCTACAGAAATGATGTAAGTACTGTTGTCTTCTGGCGTTAAATACGCAGCCAACGACACCACTCATCCCGATCGATGCTCCGTTGAAAAGATATTCAATAAAGAATAGATATAGATATTCAATAAAGATGATTTTACCGTTGTTTTTTTGTGTTATTCTGCCCATAACTTCTAAACGACTTAAGCTACAGAAATGATGTAAGTACTGTTGTCTTCTGGCGTTAAATACGCAGCCAACGACACCACATTCATCCCGATCGGATGCTCCGTTGAAAAGATATTCAATAAAGAATAGATATAGATATTCAATAAAGATGATTTTACCGTTGTTTTTTTTGTGTTATTCTGCCCATAACTTCTAAACGACTTAAGCTACAGAAATGATGTAAGTACTGTTGTCTTCTGGCGTTAAATACGCAGCCAACGACACCACACTCATCCCGATCGGATGCTCCGTTGAAAAAGATATTCAATAAAGAATAGATATAGATATTCAATAAAGATGATTTTATCGTTGTTTTTTTTGTTATTCTGCCCATAACTTCTAAACGACTTAAGCTACAGAAATGATGTAAGTACTGTTGTCTTCTGGCGTTAAATACGCAGCCAACGACACCACATTCATCCCGATCGGATGCTCCGTTGAAAAGATATTCAATAAAGAATAGATATAGATATTCAACCCCCCGCGCAAAAACAATAAAGATGATTTTATCGTTGTTTTTGTGTTATTCTGCCCATAACTTCTAAACGACTTAAGCTACAGAAATGATGTAAGTACTGTTGTCTTCTGGCGTTAAATACGCAGCCAACGACACCACATTCATCCCGATCGGATGCTCCGTTGAAAAGATATTCAATAAAGAATAGATATAGATAGTCAATAAAGATGATTTTATCGTTGTTTTTTTGTGTTATTCTGCCCATAACTTCTAAACGACTTAAGCTACAGAAATGATGTAAGTACTGTTGTCTTCTGGCGTTAAATACGCAGCCAACGACACCACATTCATCCCGATCGGATGCTCCGTTGAAAAGATATTCAATAAAGAATAGATATAGATATTCAATAAAGATGATTTTACCGTTGTTTTTTTGTGTTATTCTGCCCATAACTTCTAAACGACTTAAGCTACAGAAATGATGTAAGTACTGTTGTCTTCTGGCGTTAAATACGCAGCCAACGACACCACATTCATCCCGATCGGATGCTCCGTTGAAAAGATATTCAATAAAGAATAGATATAGATATTCAATAAAGATGATTTTACCGTTGTTTTTTTGTGGTTATTCTGCCCATAACTTCTAAACGACTTAAGCTACAGAAATGATGTAAGTACTGTTGTCTTCTGGCGTTAAATACGCAGCCAACGACACCACATTCATCCCGATCGGATGCTCCGTTGAAAGATATTCAATAAAGAATAGATATAATGTCAATAAAGATGATTTTACCGTTGTTTTTTGTGTTATTCTGCCCATAACTTCTAAACGACTTAAGCTACAGAAATGATGTAAGTACTGTTGTCTTCTGGCGTTAAATACGCAGCCAACGACACCACATTCATCCCGATCGGATGCTCCGTTGAAAAGATATTCAATAAAGAATAGATATAGATATAAAGATGATTTTACCGTTGTTTTTTTTTTGTTATTCTGCCCCCTAACTTCTAAACGACTTAAGCTACAGAAATGATGTAAGTACTGTTGTCTTCTGGCGTTAAATACGCAGCCAACGACACCACATTCATCCCGATCGGATGCTCCGTTGAAAAGATATTCAATAAAGAACAGACAAGATAAATAAGATGATTTTACCGTTGTTTTTTTTTGTGTTATTCTGCCCATAACTTCTAAACGACTTAAGCTACAGAAATGATGTAAGTACTGTTGTCTTCTGGCGTTAAATACGCAGCCAACGACACCACATTCATCCCGATCGGATGCTCCGTTGAAAAGATACTAAGATATTCAATAAAGATGATTTTATCGTTGTTTTTTTTTGGTTAGTTCTGCCCATAACTTCTAAACGACTTAAGCTACAGAAATGATGTAAGTACTGTTGTCTTCTGGCGTTAAATACGCAGCCAACGACACCACATTCATCCCGATCGGATGCTCCGTTGAAAAGATATTCAATAAAGAATAGATATAGATAGTCAATAAAGATGATTTTACCGTTGTTTTTTTTTGTGTTATTCTGCCCATAACTTCTAAACGACTTAAGCTACAGAAATGATGCAAGTACTGTTGTCTTCTGGCGTTAAATAACGCAACCAACGACACCACATTCATCCCGATCGGATGCTCCGTTGAAAAGATATTCAATAAAGAAAACGATGATTTTACGTTGTTTTTTTGTGTTATTCTGCCCATAACTTCTAAACGACTTAAGCTACAGAAATGATGTAGTACTGTTGTCTTCTGGCGTTAAATACGCAGCCAACGACACCACACTCATCCCGATCGGATGCTCCGTTGAAAGATATTCAATAAAGAATAGATATAGATATTCAATAAAGATGATCTTACCGTTGTTTTTTTGTGTTTATTCTGCCCATAACTTCTAAACGACTTAAGCTACAGAAATGATGTAAGTACTGTTGTTTTCTGGCGTTAAATACGCAACCCAACGACACCACATTCATCCCGATCGGATGCTCCGTTGAAAAAGATATTAAAAAGATGATTTTATCGTTGTTTTTTGTGTTGTTCTGCCCATAACTTCTAAACGACTTAAGCTACAGAAATGATGTAAGTACTGTTGTCTTCTGGCGTTAAATACGCAGCCAACGACACCACATTCATCCCGATCGGATGCTCCGTTGAAAAGATATTCAATAAAGAATAGATATAGATAGTCAATAAAGATGATTTTACCGTTGTTTTTTTGTGTTATTCTGCCCATAACTTCTAAACGACTTAAGCTACAGAAATGATGTAAGTACTGTTGTCTTCTGGCGTTAAATACGCAGCCAACGACACCACACTCATCCCGATCGGATGCTCCGTTGAAAAGATATTCAATAAAGAATAGATATAGATATTCAATAAAGATGATTTTATCGTTGTTTTTTTTGTGTTATTCTGCCCATAACTTCTAAACGACTTAAGCTACAGAAATGATGTAAGTACTGTTGTCTTCTGGCGTTAAATACGCAGCCAACGACACCACATTCATCCCGATCGGATGCTCCGTTGAAAAGATATTCAATAAAGAATAGATATAGATATTCAATAAAGATGATTTTACCGTTGTTTTTTTTGTGTTATTCTGCCCATAACTTCTAAACGACTTAAGCTACAGAAATGATGTAAGTACTGTTGTCTTCTGGCGTTAAATACGCAGCCAACGACACCACATTCATCCCGATCGGATGCTCCGTTGAAAAGATATTCAATAAAGAATGACAAAAAGATTTTACCGTTGTTTTTTTTGTGTTTTATTCTGCCCATAACTTCTAAACGACTTAAGCTACGAAATGATGTAAGTACTGTTGTCTTCTGGCGTTAAATACGCAGCCAACGACACCACATTCATCCCGATCGGATGCTCCGTTGAAAAGATATTCAAAATAAAGACCAGATATCAGATAGTCAATAAAGATGATTTTACCGTTGTTTTTTGTGTTATTCTGCCCCATAACTTCTAAACGACTTAAGCTACCGAAATGATGCCGAAAGACTGGTGTCTTCTGGCGTTAAATACGCAACCAACGACACCACGTTCATCCCGATCGGATGCTCCGTTGAAAAGATATTCAATAAAGAACAGACATGGATATTCCAATAAAGATGATTTTACCGTTGTTTTTTTTGTGTTCTTCTGCCCATGCCTTCTAAACGACTTAAGCTCCTGAAATGATGTAGAAAACTGGTGTCTTCTGGCGTTAAGACGCAACCGACGACACCACATTCATCCCGATCGGATGCTCCGTTGAAAAGATATTCAATAAAGAGAATAGGATATAGAGGTCAATAAAGACGATTTTACCGTTGTTTTTTTGTGTTCTTCTGCCCACATAACTTCTAAACGACTTAAGCTACAGAAATGATGTAAGTACTGATGTTTTCTGGCGTTAAATACGCAAACAACGACACCACATTCATCCCGATCGGATGCTCCGTTGAAAAGATATTCAATAAGAACAGACATGGTATTCAATAAAGATGATTTTACCGTTGTTTTTTTTTTGTGTTCTTCTGCCCATAACTTCTAAACGACTTAAGCTACAGAAATGATGTGAAAACTGGTGTCTTCTGGCGTTAAATACAAAGCCAACGATACCACATTCATCCCGATCTGATGCTCCGTTGAAAAGATATTCAATAAAGAAGAAGTAGATGGTCAATAAAGACGATTTTACCGTTGTTTTTTTGTGTTCTTCTGCCCACCAACTTCAAACGCGACTTAAGCTACAGAAATGATGTAAGTACAGATGTCTTCTGGCGTTAAAAACGCGGCCAAAGTCAAGACACCACACTACCATCCCGATCGGATGCTCCGTTGAAAAGATATTCAATAAAAGAATAGATATAGATGGTCAGTAAAGATGATTTTACCGTTGTTTTTTTTTTGTGTTCTTCTGCCCATAACTTCTAAACGACTTAAGCTACAGAAATGATGTGAAAACTGGTGTCTTCTGGCGTTAAATACAAAGCCAACGATACCACATTCATCCCGATCTGATGCTCCGTTGAACAGATATTCAATAAAGAATAGATAGGTGGTCAATAAAGATGATTTTACCGTTGTTTTTTTGTGTTCTTCTGCCCATAACTTCTAAACGACTTAAGCTACAGAAATGGTCTTGAGTACTTGCCGGTGTCTTCCGGCGTTAAATACGCAATAACGATACCACCAAATCCCCCCCCCCCCCCCCCCCCTCATCGATCTGATGCTTCGGTGAAAAGAAAGAAATCTATCAATAAAGAACAGACATAGATATTCAGATGATTTTACCGTTGTTTTTTTGTGTTCTTCTGCCCATAACTTCTAAACGACTTAAGCTACAGAAATGAAGTGAAAACCAATTGTCTTCTGTGGCGTTAAATATAAAAAGAATGGGACTACCACATTCATCCCGATCTGATAATCCGTTGAAAAGATATTCAATACAGAATAGATATAGATGGATCAATAAAGACGATTTTACCGTTGTTTTTGTGTTCATTCTGCCCATAGCAACTGACGACTTAACCTGACAGAAATGATGTAAGTACTGATGTCTTTTGTGATTAAACCCGCAGCCAACGATACCTCTCTGATCCCGATCTGGTATAATGTTTTGAAAAGATATTCAATAAAGAATAGATATAGATGGTCAATAAAGATGATTTTACCGTTGTTTTTTTGTGTTCTTCTGCCCATAACTTCTAAACGACTTAAGCTAATGAAATGATGT
>JAECXS010000115.1:0-193201 GCA_018153105.1 Drosophila rufa | reverse complement strand
AGATATTCAATAAAGAGATGATTTTATCGTTGTTTTTTTTGTGTTATTCTGCCGCTTCTAAACGACTTAAGACTACAGAAATGATGTAAGTACTGTTGTCTTCTGGCGTTAAATACATAACCAACGACACCACATCTCATCCCGATCGGATGCTCCGTTGAAAAGATATTCAATAAAGAATAGATATAGATATTCAATAGAGATGATCTTACCGTTGTTTTTTTTGTGTTATTCTGCCCATAACTTCTAAACGACTTAAGCTACAGAAATGATGTAAGTACTGTTGTCTTCTGGCGTTAAATACGCAGCCAACGACACCACATTCATCCCGATCGGATGCTCCGTTGAAAGATATTCAATAAAGAATAGATATAGATATTCAATAAAGATGATTTTATCGTTGTTTTTGTGTTATTCTGCCCATAACTTCTAAACGGCTTAAGCTACCCAGAAATGATGTAAGTACTGTTGTCTTCTGGCGTTAAATACGCAACCAACGACACCACCATTCGTCCCGATCGGATGCTCCGTTGAAAAGATATTCAAAAAGACTAGATATAGATATTCAATAAAGATGATTTTACCGTTGTTTTTTTTGTGTTATTCTGCCCATAACTTCTAAACGACTTAAGCTACAGAAATGATGTAAGTACTGTTAATCTTCTGGCGTTAAATACGCAACCAACGACACCACATTCATCCCGATCGGATGCTCCGTTGAAAAGATATTCAATAAAGAATAGATATAGATATTCAATAAAGATGATTTTATCGTTGTTTTTTTTGTGTTATTCTGCCCATAACTTCTAAACGGCTTAAGCTACAGAAATGATGTAAGTACTGTTGTCTTCTGGCGTTAAATACGCAGCCAACGACACCACATTCATCCCGATCGGATGCTCCGTTGAAAAGATATTCAATAAAGAATAGATATAGATATTCAATAAAGATGATTTTATCGTTGTTTTTTTTGTGTTATTCTGCCCATAACTTCTAAACGGCTTAAGCTACAGAAATGATGTAAGTACTGTTGTCTTCTGGCGTTAAATACGCAGCCAACGACACCACATTCATCCCGATCGGATGCTCCGTTGAAAAGATATTCAATAAAGAATAGATATAGATATTCAATAAAGATGATTTTATCGTTGTTTTTTTGTGTTATTCTGCCCATAACTACAAACGACTTAAGCTACAGTAAAAATGATGTAAGTACTGTTGTCTTCTGGCGTTAAATACGGACGAACGACACCACATTCATCCCGATCGGATGCTCCGTTGAAAGAATATTCAATAAAGAATAGATATAGATATTCAATAAAGATGATTTTACCGTTGTTTTTTTTGTGTTATTCTGCCCATAACTTCTAAACGACTTAAGCTACAAGAAATGATGTAAGTACTGTTGTCTTCTGGCGTTAAATACGCAACCAACGACACTACATTCATCCCGATCGGATGCTCCGTTGAAAAGATATTCAATAAAGAATAGATATAGATATTCAATAAAGATGATTTTACCGTTGTTTTTTTGTGTTATTCTGCCCATAACTTCTAAACGACTTAAGCTACAGAAATGATGTAAGTACTGTTGTCTTCTGGCGTTAAATACGCAACCAACGACACCACATTCATCCCGATCGGATGCTCCGTTGAAAAGATATTCAATAAAGAATAGATATAGATATTCAATAAAGATGATTTTACCGTTGTTTTTTTTGTGTTTTTTTCATTCTGCCCATAACTTCTAAACGACTTAAGCTACAGAAATGATGTAAGTACTGTTGTCTTCTGGCGTTAAATACGCAGCCAACGACACCCATTCATCTCGATCGGATGCTCCGTTGAAAAGATATTCAATAAAGAATAGATATAGATATTCAATAAAGATGATTTTATCGTTGTTTTTTTTTTTTTTGTGTTATTCTGCCCATAACTTCTAAACGACTTAAGCTACGAAATGATGTAAGTACTGTTGTCTTCTGGCGTTAAATACGCAACCAACGACACCACATTCATCCCGATCGGATGCTCCGTTGAAAAGATATTCAAAAAGAAGAAAGATATTCAATAAAGATGATTTTATCGTTGTTTTTGTGTAGTTATTCTGCCCATAACTTCTAAACGACTTAAGCTACAGAAATGATGTAAGTACTGTTGTCTTCTGGCGTTAAATACGCAACCAACGACACCACACTACATCCCGATCGGATGCTCCGTTGAAAAGATATTCAATAAAGAATGGATATAGATATTCAATAAAGATGATTTTATCGTTGTTTTTTTTGTGTTATTCTGCCCATAACTTCTAAACGACTTAAGCTACAGAAATGATGTAAGTACTGTTGTCTTCTGGCGTTAAATACGCAGCCAACGACACCACCTTCATCCCGATCGGATGCTCCGTTGAAAAGATATTCAATAAGGATTGATATAGATATTCAATAAAGATGATTTTATCGTTGTTTTTTTTTTGTTATTCTGCCCATAACTTCTAAACGACTTAAGCTACAGAAATGATGTAAGTACTGTTGTCTTCTGGCGTTAAATACGCAGCCAACGACACCACGCTCATCCCGATCGGATGCTCCGTTGAAAAGATATTCAATAAAGAAAGAACAATAAAGATGATTTTATCGTTGTTTTTGTGTTATTCTTATTCTGCCCCATAACTTCTAAACGACTTAAGCTACAGAAATGATGTAAGTACTGTTGTCTTCTGGCGTTAAATACGCAGCCAACGACACCACATTCATCCCGATCGGATGCTCCGTTGAAAAGATATTCAATAAAGAATAGATATAGATATTCAATAAAGATGATTTTACCGTTGTTTTTTTTGTGTTATTCTGCCCATAACTTCTAAACGACTTAAGCTACAGAAATGATGTAAGTACTGTTGTCTTCTGGCGTTAAATACGCAGCCAACGACACCACATTCATCCCGATCGGATGCTCCGTTGAAAAGATATTCAATAAAGAAGAGGAATAAAGATGATTTTATCGTTGTTTTTGTGTTGATTCTGCCCTCATAACTTCTAAACGACTTAAGCTACAGAAATGATGTAAGTACTGTTGTCTTCTGGCGTTAAATACGCAGCCAACGACACCACATTCATCCCGATCGGATGCTCCGTTGAAAAGATATTCAATAAGAATAGATATAGATATTCAATAAAGATGATTTTGTCGTTGTTTTTTTTTGTGTTAATTCTGCCCATAACTTCTAAACGACTTAAGCTACAGAGAATGGTGTAAATTTACTGTTGTCTTCTGGCGTTAAATACGCCAACGACCCACATTCATCCGATCGGATGCTCCGTTGAAAAGAGTATTCAATAAAGAGTGATGTTTATACGTTAAAGGATTTTACTTTTGTGTTGTTATTTCTGCCCATAACTTCTAAACGACTTAAGCTACAGAAATGATGTAAGTACTGTTGTCTTCTGGCGTTAAATACACAACCAACGACACCACACTCCATCCCGATCGGATGCTCCGTTGAAAAAGATATTCAATAAAGAATAGATATAGATATTCAATAAAGATGATTTTACCGTTGTTTTTTTTTGTGTTATTCTGCCCATAACTTCTAAACTGACTTAAGCTACAGAAATGATGTAAGTACTGTTGTTTTCTGGCGTTAAATACGCAGCCAACGACACCACATTCATCCCCGATCGGATGCTCCGTTGAAAAGATATTAAATAAAGATGATTTTACCGTTGTTTTTGTGTTGTTACCGCCCATAACTTCTAAACGACTTAAGCTACAGAAATGATGTAAGTACTGTTGTCTTCTGGCGTTAAATGCGCAACCAACGACACCACATTCATCCCGATCGGATGCTCCGTTGAAAAGATATTCAATAAAGAATAGATATAGATATTCAATAAAGATGATTTTACCGTTGTTTTTTTTTTGTGTTAGTTCTGCCCATAGCTTCCTAAACGACTTAAGCTACAGAAATGATGTAAGTACTGTTGTCTTCTGGCGTTAAATACGCGACCAACGACACCACACTCATCCCGATCGGATGCTCCGTTGAAAAGATATTCAATAAAAGATGATTTTCAATATCGTTGTTTTTTTTGTGTTATTCTGCCCATAACTTCTAAACGACTTAAGCTACAGAAATGATGTAAGTACTGTTGTCTTCTGGCGTTAAATACGCAGCCAACGACACCACATTCATCCCCGATCGGATGCTCCGTTGAAAAGATATTCAATAAAGGGCCAGAACAGATATTCAATAAAGATGATTTTATCGTTGTTTTTTTTTGTGTTATTCTGCCCGTAACTTCTAAACGACTTAAGCTACAGAAATGATGTAAGTACTGTTGTCTTCTGGCGTTAAATACGCAACCAACGACACCACATTCATCCCGATCGGATGCTCCGTTGAAAAGATATTCAATAAAGAATAGATATAGATATTCAATAAAGATGATTTTATCGTTGTTTTTTTTGTGTTATTCTGCCCATAACTTCTAAACGACTTAAGCTACAGAAATGATGTAAGTACTGTTGTCTTCTGGCGTTAAATACGCAACCAACGACACCACATTCATCCCGATCGGATGCTCAGTTGAAAAGATATTCAATAAAGAATAGATATAGATATTCAATAAAGATGATTTTACCGTTGTTTTTTTTTGTGTTATTCTGCCCATAACTTCTAAACGACTTAAGCTACAGAAATGATGTAAGTACTGTTGTCTTCTGGCGTTAAATACGCAACCAACGACACCACACTCATCCCGATCGGATGCTCCGTTGAAAAGATATTCAATAAAGAATGATATAGTATTCAATAATGATCTTACCGTTGTTTTTTTGTGTTATTCTGCCCATAACTTCTAAACGACTTAAGCTACGGAAATGATGTAAGTACTGTTGTCTTCTGGCGTTAAATACGCAACCAACGACTCCACATTCATCCCGATCGGATGCTCCGTTGAAAAGATATTCAATAAAGAAATAAATTATAGATATTGCAATAAAGATGATTTTACCGTTGTTTTTTTTGTGTTATTCTGCCCATAACTTCTAAACGACTTAAGCTACAGAAATGATGTAAGTACTGTTGTCTTCTGGCGTTAAATACGCAACCAACGACACCACATTCATCCCGATCGGATGCTCCGTTGAAAAGAATAGATATAGATATTCAATAAAGATGATTTTATCGTTGTTTTTTTGTGTTATTCTGCCCATAACTTCTAAACGACTTAAGCTACAGAAATGATGTAAGTACTGTTGTCTTCTGGCGTTAAATACGCAACCAACGACACCACATTCATCCCGATCGGATGCTCCGTTGAAAAGATATTCAATAAAGAATAGATATAGATATTCAATAAAGATGATTTTACCGTTGTTTTTTTGTGTTATTCTGCCCATAACTTCTAAACGACTTAAGCTACAGAAATGATGTAAGTACTGTTGTCTTCTGGCGTTAAATACGCAACCAACGACACCACATTCATCCCGATCGGATGCTCCGTTGAAAAGATATTCAATAAAGAATAGATATAGATATTCAATAAAGACGATTTTACCGTTGTTTTTTTGTGTTATTCTGCCCATAACTTCTAAACGACTTAAGCTACAGAAATGATGTAAGTACTGTTGTCTTCTGGCGTTAAATACGCAACCAACGACACCACATTCATCCCGATCGGATGCTCCGTTGAAAAGATATTCAATAAAGAATAGATATAGATATTCAATAAAGATGATTTTACCGTTGTTTTTTTTGTGTTATTCTGCCCATAACTTCTAAACGACTTAAGCTACAGAAATGATGTAAGTACTGTTGTCTTCTGGCGTTAAATACGCAACCAACGACACCACATTCATCCCGATCGGATGCTCCGTTGAAAAGATATTCAATAAAGAATAGATATAGATATTCAATAAAGATGATTTTACCGTTGTTTTTTTGTGTTATTCTGCCCATAACTTCTAAACGACTTAAGCTACAGAAATGATGTAAGTACTGTTGTCTTCTGGCGTTAAATACGCAGCCAACGACACCACATTCATCCCGATCGGATGCTCCGTTGAAAAGATATTCAATAAAGAATAGATATAGATAGTCAATAAAGATGATTTTACCGTTGTTTTTTTGTGTTATTCTGCCCATAACTTCTAAACGACTTAAGCTACAGAAATGATGTAAGTACTGTTGTCTTCTGGCGTTAAATACGCAACCAACGACACCACATTCATCCCGATCGGATGCTCCGTTGAAAAGATATTCAATAAAGAATAGATATAGATATTCAATAAAGATGATTTTACCGTTGTTTTTTTTGTGTTATTCTGCCCATAACTTCTAAACGACTTAAGCTACAGAAATGATGTAAGTACTGTTGTCTTCTGGCGTTAAATACGCAACCAACGACACCACATTCATCCCGATCGGATGCTCCGTTGAAAAGATATTCAATAAAGAATAGATATAGATATTCAATAAAGATGATTTTACCGTTGTTTTTTTTGTGTTATTCTGCCCATAACTTCTAAACGACTTAAGCTACAGAAATGATGTAAGTACTGTTGTCTTCTGGCGTTAAATACGCAACCAACGACACCACATTCATCCCGATCGGATGCTCCGTTGAAAAGATATTCAATAAAGAATAGATATAGATATTCAATAAAGATGATTTTACCGTTGTTTTTTTGTGTTATTCTGCCCATAACTTCTAAACGACTTAAGCTACAGAAATGATGTAAGTACTGTTGTCTTCTGGCGTTAAATACGCAACCAACGACACCACATTCATCCCGATCGGATGCTCCGTTGAAAAGATATTCAATAAAGAATAGATATAGATATTCAATAAAGATGATTTTACCGTTGTTTTTTTGTGTTATTCTGCCCATAACTTCTAAACGACTTAAGCTACAGAAATGATGTAAGTACTGTTGTCTTCTGGCGTTAAATACGCAGCCAACGACACCACATTCATCCCGATCGGATGCTCCGTTGAAAAGATATTCAATAAAGAATAGATATAGATATTCAATAAAGATGATTTTACCGTTGTTTTTTTTGTGTTATTCTGCCCATAACTTCTAAACGACTTAAGCTACAGAAATGATGTAAGTACTGTTGTCTTCTGGCGTTAAATACGCAACCAACGACACCACATTCATCCCGATCGGATGCTCCGTTGAAAAGATATTCAATAAAGAATAGATATAGATATTCAATAAAGATGATTTTACCGTTGTTTTTTTTGTGTTATTCTGCCCATAACTTCTAAACGACTTAAGCTACAGAAATGATGTAAGTACTGTTGTCTTCTGGCGTTAAATACGCAGCCAACGACACCACATTCATCCCGATCGGATGCTCCGTTGAAAAGATATTCAATAAAGAATAGATATAGATAGTCAATAAAGATGATTTTACCGTTGTTTTTTTGTGTTATTCTGCCCATAACTTCTAAACGACTTAAGCTACAGAAATGATGTAAGTACTGTTGTCTTCTGGCGTTAAATACGCAGCCAACGACACCACATTCATCCCGATCGGATGCTCCGTTGAAAAGATATTCAATAAAGAATAGATATAGATATTCAATAAAGATGATTTTACCGTTGTTTTTTTTGTGTTATTCTGCCCATAACTTCTAAACGACTTAAGCTACAGAAATGATGTAAGTACTGTTGTCTTCTGGCGTTAAATACGCAGCCAACGACACCACATTCATCCCGATCGGATGCTCCGTTGAAAAGATATTCAATAAAGAATAGATATAGATATTCAATAAAGATGATTTTACCGTTGTTTTTTTGTGTTATTCTGCCCATAACTTCTAAACGACTTAAGCTACAGAAATGATGTAAGTACTGTTGTCTTCTGGCGTTAAATACGCAGCCAACGACACCACATTCATCCCGATCGGATGCTCCGTTGAAAAGATATTCAATAAAGAATAGATATAGATATTCAATAAAGATGATTTTACCGTTGTTTTTTTTGTGTTATTCTGCCCATAACTTCTAAACGACTTAAGCTACAGAAATGATGTAAGTACTGTTGTCTTCTGGCGTTAAATACGCAGCCAACGACACCACATTCATCCCGATCGGATGCTCCGTTGAAAAGATATTCAATAAAGAATAGATATAGATATTCAATAAAGATGATTTTACCGTTGTTTTTTTTGTGTTATTCTGCCCATAACTTCTAAACGACTTAAGCTACAGAAATGATGTAAGTACTGTTGTCTTCTGGCGTTAAATACGCAGCCAACGACACCACATTCATCCCGATCGGATGCTCCGTTGAAAAGATATTCAATAAAGAATAGATATAGATATTCAATAAAGATGATTTTACCGTTGTTTTTTTGTGTTATTCTGCCCATAACTTCTAAACGACTTAAGCTACAGAAATGATGTAAAGTACTGTTGTTCTTTTTGGGTTTTAAACCCCCCCCCCCCCCCCCCCCTTCTTCCCGATCGGATGCTCCGTTGAAAAGATATTCAATAAAGAATAGATATAGATATTCAATAAAGATGATTTTACCGTTGTTTTTTTTGTGTTATTCTGCCCATAACTTCTAAACGACTTAAGCTACAGAAATGATGTAAGTACTGTTGTCTTCTGGCGTTAAATACGCAGCCAACGACACCACATTCATCCCGATCGGATGCTCCGTTGAAAAGATATTCAATAAAGAATAGATATAGATATTCAATAAAGATGATTTTACCGTTGTTTTTTTGTGTGTTATTCTGCCCATAACTTCTAAACGACTTAAGCTACAGAAATGATGTAAGTACTGTTGTCTTCTGGCGTTAAATACGCAGCCAACGACACCACATTCATCCCGATCGGATGCTCCGTTGAAAAGATATTCAATAAAGAATAGATATAGATATTCAATAAAGATGATTTTACCGTTGTTTTTTTGTGTTATTCTGCCCATAACTTCTAAACGACTTAAGCTACAGAAATGATGTAAGTACTGTTGTCTTCTGGCGTTAAATACGCAGCCAACGACACCACATTCATCCCGATCGGATGCTCCGTTGAAAAGATATTCAATAAAGAATAGATATAGATATTCAATAAAGATGATTTTACCGTTGTTTTTTTGTGTTATTCTGCCCATAACTTCTAAACGACTTAAGCTACAGAAATGATGTAAGTACTGTTGTCTTCTGGCGTTAAATACGCAGCCAACGACACCACATTCATCCCGATCGGATGCTCCGTTGAAAAGATATTCAATAAAGAATAGATATAGATATTCAATAAAGATGATTTTACCGTTGTTTTTTTGTGTTATTCTGCCCATAACTTCTAAACGACTTAAGCTACAGAAATGATGTAAGTACTGTTGTCTTCTGGCGTTAAATACGCAGCCAACGACACCACATTCATCCCGATCGGATGCTCCGTTGAAAAGATATTCAATAAAGAATAGATATAGATATTCAATAAAGATGATTTTACCGTTGTTTTTTTGTGTTATTCTGCCCATAACTTCTAAACGACTTAAGCTACAGAAATGATGTAAGTACTGTTGTCTTCTGGCGTTAAATACGCAGCCAACGACACCACATTCATCCCGATCGGATGCTCCGTTGAAAAGATATTCAATAAAGAATAGATATACGTGATATTCAATAAAGATGATTTTACCGTTGTTTTTTTTGTGTTATTCTGCCCATAACTTCTAAACGACTTAAGCTACAGAAATGATGTAAGTACTGTTGTCTTCTGGCGTTAAATACGCAGCCAACGACACCACATTCATCCCGATCGGATGCTCCGTTGAAAAGATATTCAATAAAGAATAGATATAGATATTCAATAAAGATGATTTTACCGTTGTTTTTTTGTGTTATTCTGCCCATAACTTCTAAACGACTTAAGCTACAGAAATGATGTAAGTACTGTTGTCTTCTGGCGTTAAATACGCAACCAACGACACCACATTCATCCCGATCGGATGCTCCGTTGAAAAGATATTCAATAAAGAATAGATATAGATATTCAATAAAGATGATTTTACCGTTGTTTTTTTGTGTTATTCTGCCCATAACTTCTAAACGACTTAAGCTACAGAAATGATGTAAGTACTGTTGTCTTCTGGCGTTAAATACGCAGCCAACGACACCACATTCATCCCGATCGGATGCTCCGTTGAAAAGATATTCAATAAAGAATAGATATAGATATTCAATAAAGATTTTTACCGTTGTTTTTTTTTTTGTTATTCTGCCCATAACTTCTAAACGACTTAAGCTACAGAAATGATGTAAGTACTGTTGTCTTCTGGCGTTAAATACGCAGCCAACGACACCACATTCATCCCGATCGGATGCTCCGTTGAAAAGATATTCAATAAAGAATAGATATAGATATTCAATAAAGATGATTTTACCGTTGTTTTTTTGTGTTATTCTGCCCATAACTTCTAAACGACTTAAGCTACAGAAATGATGTAAGTACTGTTGTCTTCTGGCGTTAAATACGCAGCCAACGACACCACATTCATCCCGATCGGATGCTCCGTTGAAAAGATATTCAATAAAGAATAGATATAGATATTCAATAAAGATGATTTTACCGTTGTTTTTTTGTGTTATTCTGCCCATAACTTCTAAACGACTTAAGCTACAGAAATGATGTAAGTACTGTTGTCTTCTGGCGTTAAATACGCAGCCAACGACACCACATTCATCCCGATCGGATGCTCCGTTGAAAAGATATTCAATAAAGAATAGATATAGATATTCAATAAAGATGATTTTACCGTTGTTTTTTTTGTGTTATTCTGCCCATAACTTCTAAACGACTTAAGCTACAGAAATGATGTAAGTACTGTTGTCTTCTGGCGTTAAATACGCAGCCAACGACACCACATTCATCCCGATCGGATGCTCCGTTGAAAAGATATTCAATAAAGAATAGATATAGATATTCAATAAAGATGATTTTACCGTTGTTTTTTTTGTGTTATTCTGCCCATAACTTCTAAACGACTTAAGCTACAGAAATGATGTAAGTACTGTTGTCTTCTGGCGTTAAATACGCAGCCAACGACACCACATTCATCCCGATCGGATGCTCCGTTGAAAAGATATTCAATAAAGAAATGATTTTATCGTTGTTTTTTTGTGTTATTCTGCCCATAACTTCTAAACGACTTAAGCTACAGAAATGATGTAAGTACTGTTGTCTTCTGGCGTTAAATACGCACCAACACACCACATCTCATCCCGATCGGATGCTCCGTTGAAAAGATATTCAATAAAGAATAGATATAGATATTCAATAAAGATGATTTTACCGTTGTTTTTTTGTGTTATTCTGCCCATAACTTCTAAACGACTTAAGCTACAGAAATGATGTAAGTACTGTTGTCTTCTGGCGTTAAATACGCAACCAACGACACCACATTCATCCCGATCGGATGCTCCGTTGAAAAGATATTCAATAAAGAATAGATATAGATATTCAATAAAGATGATTTTACCGTTGTTTTTTTTGTGTTATTCTGCCCATAACTTCTAAACGACTTAAGCTACAGAAATGATGTAAGTACTGTTGTCTTCTGGCGTTAAATACGCAGCCAACGACACCACATTCATCCCGATCGGATGCTCCGTTGAAAAGATATTCAATAAAGAATAGATATAGATATTCAATAAAGATGATTTTACCGTTGTTTTTTTGTGTTATTCTGCCCATAACTTCTAAACGACTTAAGCTACAGAAATGATGTAAGTACTGTTGTCTTCTGGCGTTAAATACGCAGCCAACGACACCACATTCATCCCGATCGGATGCTCCGTTGAAAAGATATTCAATAAAGAATAGATATAGATATTCAATAAAGATGGTTTTACCGTTGTTTTTTTTGTGTTATTCTGCCCATAACTTCTAAACGACTTAAGCTACAGAAATGATGTAAGTACTGTTGTCTTCTGGCGTTAAATACGCAGCCAACGACACCACATTCATCCCGATCGGATGCTCCGTTGAAAAGATATTCAATAAAGAATAGATATAGATATTCAATAAAGATGATTTTACCGTTGTTTTTTTTGTTATTCTGCCCATAACTTCTAAACGACTTAAGCTACAGAAATGATGTAAGTACTGTTGTCTTCTGGCGTTAAATACGCAGCCAACGACACCACATTCATCCCGATCGGATGCTCCGTTGAAAAGATATTCAATAAAGAATAGATATAGATATTCAATAAAGATGATTTTACCGTTGTTTTTTTGTGTTATTCTGCCCATAACTTCTAAACGACTTAAGCTACAGAAATGATGTAAGTACTGTTGTCTTCTGGCGTTAAATACGCAGCCAACGACACCACATTCATCCCGATCGGATGCTCCGTTGAAAAGATATTCAATAAAGAATAGATATAGATATTCAATAAAGATGATTTTACCGTTGTTTTTTTGTGTTATTCTGCCCATAACTTCTAAACGACTTAAGCTACAGAAATGATGTAAGTACTGTTGTCTTCTGGCGTTAAATACGCAGCCAACGACACCACATTCATCCCGATCGGATGCTCCGTTGAAAAGATATTCAATAAAGAGATATAGATATTCAATAAAGATGATTTTACCGTTGTTTTTTTGTGTTATTCTGCCCATAACTTCTAAACGACTTAAGCTACAGAAATGATGTAAGTACTGTTGTCTTCTGGCGTTAAATACGCAGCCAACGACACCACATTCATCCCGATCGGATGCTCCGTTGAAAAGATATTCAATAAAGAATAGATATAGATATTCAATAAAGATGATTTTATCGTTGTTTTTTTTGTGTTATTCTGCCCATAACTTCTAAACGACTTAAGCTACAGAAATGATGTAAGTACTGTTGTCTTCTGGCGTTAAATACGCAGCCAACGACACCACATTCATCCCGATCGGATGCTCCGTTGAAAAGATATTCAATAAAGAATAGATATAGATATTCAATAAAGATGATTTTACCGTTGTTTTTTTGTGTTATTCTGCCCATAACTTCTAAACGACTTAAGCTACAGAAATGATGTAAGTACTGTTGTCTTCTGGCGTTAAATACGCAGCCAACGACACCACATTCATCCCGATCGGATGCTCCGTTGAAAAGATATTCAATAAAGAATAGATATAGATATTCAATAAAGATGATTTTACCGTTGTTTTTTTGTGTTATTCTGCCCATAACTTCTAAACGACTTAAGCTACAGAAATGATGTAAGTACTGTTGTCTTCTGGCGTTAAATACGCAGCCAACGACACCACATTCATCCCGATCGGATGCTCCGTTGAAAAGATATTCAATAAAGAATAGATATTTCAATAAAGATTTTACGTTTGTTTTTTTTGTGTTATTCTGCCCATAACTTCTAAACGACTTAAGCTACAGAAATGATGTAAGTACTGTTGTCTTCTGGCGTTAAATACGCAGCCAACGACACCACATTCATCCCGATCGGATGCTCCGTTGAAAAGATATTCAATAAAGAATAGATATAGATATTCAATAAAGATGATTTTACCGTTGTTTTTTTTGTGTTATTCTGCCCATAACTTCTAAACGACTTAAGCTACAGAAATGATGTAAGTACTGTTGTCTTCTGGCGTTAAATACGCAGCCAACGACACCACATTCATCCCGATCGGATGCTCCGTTGAAAAAGATATTCAATAAAGAATAGATATAGATATTCAATAAAGATGATTTTACCGTTGTTTTTTTTGTGTTATTCTGCCCATAACTTCTAAACGACTTAAGCTACAGAAATGATGTAAGTACTGTTGTCTTCTGGCGTTAAATACGCAGCCAACGACACCACATTCATCCCGATCGGATGCTCCGTTGAAAAGATATTCAATAAAGAATAGATATAGATATTCAATAAAGATGATTTTACCGTTGTTTTTTTGTGTTATTCTGCCCATAACTTCTAAACGACTTAAGCTACAGAAATGATGTAAGTACTGTTGTCTTCTGGCGTTAAATACGCAGCCAACGACACCACATTCATCCCGATCGGATGCTCCGTTGAAAAGATATTCAATAAAGAATAGATATAGATATTCAATAAAGATGATTTTACCGTTGTTTTTTTTTGTTATTCTGCCCATAACTTCTAAACGACTTAAGCTACAGAAATGATGTAAGTACTGTTGTCTTCTGGCGTTAAATACGCAGCCAACGACACCACATTCATCCCGATCGGATGCTCCGTTGAAAAGATATTCAATAAAGAATAGATATAGATTTTCAAAAAGATGATTTTACCGTTGTTTTTTTTGTGTTATTCTGCCCATAACTTCTAAACGACTTAAGCTACAGAAATGATGTAAGTACTGTTGTCTTCTGGCGTTAAATACGCAGCCAACGACACCACATTCATCCCGATCGGATGCTCCGTTGAAAAGATATTCAATAAAGAATAGATATAGATATTCAATAAAGATGATTTTACCGTTGTTTTTTTGTGTTATTCTGCCCATAACTTCTAAACGACTTAAGCTACAGAAATGATGTAAGTACTGTTGTCTTCTGGCGTTAAATACGCAGCCAACGACACCACATTCATCCCGATCGGATGCTCCGTTGAAAAGATATTCAATAAAGAATAGATAAAGATATGTCAATAAAGATGATTTTACCGTTGTTTTTTTTGTGTTATTCTGCCCATAACTTCTAAACGACTTAAGCTACAGAAATGATGTAAGTACTGTTGTCTTCTGGCGTTAAATACGCAGCCAACGACACCACATTCATCCCGATCGGATGCTCCGTTGAAAAGATATTCAATAAAGAATAGATATAGATATTCAATAAAGATGATTTTACCGTTGTTTTTTGTGTTATTCTGCCCATCACTCCTAAAAGATATTCAATAAAGTGATTTTATCGTTGTTTTTTTTGTTATTCTGCCCATAACTTCTAAACGACTTAAGCTACAGAAATGATGTAAGTACTGTTGTCTTCTGGCGTTAAATACGCAGCCAACGACACCACATTCATCCCGATCGGATGCTCCGTTGAAAAGATATTCAATAAAGAATAGATATAGATATTCAATAAAGATGATTTTACCGTTGTTTTTTTTGTGTTATTCTGCCCATAACTTCTAAACGACTTAAGCTACAGAAA
The DNA here is from genome assembly GCA_018153105.1 of Drosophila rufa. Taxonomy (NCBI): domain Eukaryota; kingdom Metazoa; phylum Arthropoda; class Insecta; order Diptera; family Drosophilidae; genus Drosophila; species Drosophila rufa. The sequence continues at coordinate 178,043 of JAECXS010000115.1, read as the reverse complement.
TGATGTAAGTACTGTTGTCTTCTGGCGTTAAATACGCAGCCAACGACACCACACTCATCCCGATCGGATGCTCCGTTGAAAAGAGATTCAATAAAGAATAGATAATAGATATTCAATAAAGATGATTTTATCGTTGTTTTTTTTTGTTATTCTGCCCATAACTTCTAAACGACTTAAGCTACAGAAATGATGTAAGTACTGTTGTCTTCTGGCGTTAAATACGCAGCCAACGACACCACATTCATCCCGATCGGATGCTCCGTTGAAAAGATATTCAATAAAGAATAGATATAGATATTCAATAAAGATGATTTTACCGTTGTTTTTTTTGTGTTATTCTGCCCATAACTTCTAAACGACTTAAGCTACAGAAATGATGTAAGTACTGTTGTCTTCTGGCGTTAAATACGCAGCCAACGACACCACATTCATCCCGATCGGATGCTCCGTTGAAAAGATATTCAATAAAGAATAGATATAGATATTCAATAGTTGTTTTTTTTGTGTTATTCTGCCCATAACTTCTAAACGACTTAAGCTACAGAAATGATGTAAGTACTGTTGTCTTCTGCTTAAATACATATATCTGTTGTTTCTGGCGTTAAATACGCAACCAACGACACCACATTCATCCCGATCGGATGCTCCGTTGAAAAGATATTCAATAAAGAATAGATATAGATATTCAATAAAGATGATTTTACCGTTGTTTTTTTGTGTTTGTGTTATTCTGCCCATAACTTCTAAACGACTTAAGCTACAGAAATGATGTAAGTACTGTTGTTTTCTGGCGTTAAATACGCAAGCCAACGACACCACATTCATCCCGATCGGATGCTCCGTTGAAAAGATATTCAATAAAGAAAATGATTTTATCCGTTGTTTTTTTTTGGTTATTCTGCCCATAACTTCTAAACGACTTAAGCTACAGAAATGATGTAAGTACTGTTGTCTTCTGGCGTTAAATACGCAGCCAACGACACCACATTCATCCCGATCGGATGCTCCGTTGAAAAGATATTCAATAAAGAATAGATATAGATATTCAATAAAGATGATTTTACCGTTGTTTTTTTTGTGTTATTCTGCCCATAACTTCTAAACGACTTAAGCTACAGAAATGATGTAAGTACTGTTGTCTTCTGGCGTTAAATACGCAGCCAACGACACCACATTCATCCCGATCGGATGCTCCGTTGAAAAGATATTCAATAAAGAATAGATATAGATATTCAATAAAGATGATTTTACCGTTGTTTTTTTTGTGTTATTCTGCCCATAACTTCTAAACGACTTAAGCTACAGAAATGATGTAAGTACTGTTGTCTTCTGGCGTTAAATACGCAGCCAACGACACCACATTCATCCCGATCGGATGCTCCGTTGAAAAGATATTCAATAAAGAATAGATATAGATATTCAATAAAGATGATTTTACCGTTGTTTTTTTGTGTTTATTCTGCCCATAACTTCTAAACGACTTAAGCTACAGAAATGATGTAAGTACTGTTGTCTTCTGGCGTTAAATACGCAGCCAACGACACCACATTCATCCCGATCGGATGCTCCGTTGAAAAGATATTCAATAAAGAATAGATATAGATATTCAATAAAGATGATTTTACCGTTGTTTTTTTTTGTTATTCTGCCCATAACTTCTAAACGACTTAAGCTACAGAAATGATGTAAGTACTGTTGTCTTCTGGCGTTAAATACGCAGCCAACGACACCACATTCATCCCGATCGGATGCTCCGTTGAAAAGATATTCAATAAAGAATAGATATAGATATTCAATAAAGATGATTTTACCGTTGTTTTTTTTTGTGTTATTCTGCCCATAACTTCTAAACGACTTAAGCTACAGAAATGATGTAAGTACTGTTGTCTTCTGGCGTTAAATACGCAGCCAACGACACCACATTCATCCCGATCGGATGCTCCGTTGAAAAGATATTCAATAAAGAATAGATATAGATATTCAATAAAGATGATTTTACCGTTGTTTTTTTTGTGTTATTCTGCCCATAACTTCTAAACGACTTAAGCTACAGAAATGATGTAAGTACTGTTGTCTTCTGGCGTTAAATACGCAGCCAACGACACCACATTCATCCCGATCGGATGCTCCGTTGAAAAGATATTCAATAAAGAATAGATATAGATATTCAATAAAGATGATTTTACCGTTGTTTTTTTTGTGTTATTCTGCCCATAACTTCTAAACGACTTAAGCTACAGAAATGATGTAAGTACTGTTGTCTTCTGGCGTTAAATACGCAGCCAACGACACCACATTCATCCCGATCGGATGCTCCGTTGAAAAGATATTCAATAAAGAATAGATATAGATATTCAATAAAGATGATTTTACCGTTGTTTTTTTTGTGTTATTCTGCCCATAACTTCTAAACGACTTAAGCTACAGAAATGATGTAAGTACTGTTGTCTTCTGGCGTTAAATACGCAGCCAACGACACCACATTCATCCCGATCGGATGCTCCGTTGAAAAGATATTCAATAAAGAATAGATATAGATATTCAATAAAGATGATTTTACCGTTGTTTTTTTTGTGTTATTCTGCCCATAACTTCTAAACGACTTAAGCTACAGAAATGATGTAAGTACTGTTGTCTTCTGGCGTTAAATACGCAGCCAACGACACCACATCCACACTCATCCCGATCGGATGCTCCGTTGAAAAGATATTCAATAAAGAATAGATATAGATATTCAATAAAGATGATTTTACCGTTGTTTTTTTTGTGTTATTCTGCCCATAACTTAAACGACTTAAGCTACAGAAATGATGTAAGTACTGTTGTCTTCTGGCGTTAAATACGCAGCCAACGACACCACATTCATCCCGATCGGATGCTCCGTTGAAAAGATATTCAATAAAGATGATTTTACCGTTGTTTTTTTTGTGTTATTCTGCCCATAACTTCTAAACGACTTAAGCTACAGAAATGATGTAAGTACTGTTGTCTTCTGGCGTTAAATACGCAGCCAACGACACCACATTCATCCCGATCGGATGCTCCGTTGAAAAGATATTCAATAAAGAATAGATATAGATATTCAATAAAGATGATTTTACCGTTGTTTTTTTTGTGTTATTCTGCCCATAACTTCTAAACGACTTAAGCTACAGAAATGATGTAAGTACTGTTGTCTTCTGGCGTTAAATACGCAGCCAACGACACCACATTCATCCCGATCGGATGCTCCGTTGAAAAGATATTCAATAAAGAATAGATATAGATATTCAATAAAGATGATTTTACCGTTGTTTTTTTTTGTGTTATTCTGCCCATAACTTCTAAACGACTTAAGCTACAGAAATGATGTAAGTACTGTTGTCTTCTGGCGTTAAATACGCAGCCAACGACACCACATTCATCCCGATCGGATGCTCCGTTGAAAAGATATTCAATAAAGAATAATATAGATATCAATAAAGATGATTTTACCGTTGTTTTTTTTGTGTTATTCTGCCCATAACTTCTAAACGACTTAAGCTACAGAAATGATGTAAGTACTGTTGTCTTCTGGCGTTAAATACGCAGCCAACGACACCACATTCATCCCGATCGGATGCTCCGTTGAAAAGATATTCAATAAAGAATAGATATAGATATTCAATAAAGATGATTTTACCGTTGTTTTTTTTGTGTTATTCTGCCCATAACTTCTAAACGACTTAAGCTACAGAAATGATGTAAGTACTGTTGTCTTCTGGCGTTAAATACGCAGCCAACGACACCACATTCATCCCGATCGGATGCTCCGTTGAAAAGATATTCAATAAAGAATAGATATAGATATTCAATAAAGATGATTTTACCGTTGTTTTTTTTGTGTTATTCTGCCCATAACTTCTAAACGACTTAAGCTACAGAAATGATGTAAGTACTGTTGTCTTCTGGCGTTAAATACGCAGCCAACGACACCACATTCATCCCGATCGGATGCTCCGTTGAAAAGATATTCAATAAAGAATAGATATAGATATTCAATAAAGATGATTTTACCGTTGTTTTTTTTGTGTTATTCTGCCCATAACTTCTAAACGACTTAAGCTACAGAAATGATGTAAGTACTGTTGTCTTCTGGCGTTAAATACGCAGCCAACGACACCACATTCATCCCGATCGGATGCTCCGTTGAAAAGATATTCAATAAAGAATAGATATGATTTCAATAAAGAGTTGTTTTTTTTTTGGTTATTCTGCCCATAACTTCTAAACGACTTAAGCTACAGAAATGATGTAAGTACTGTTGTCTTCTGGCGTTAAATACGCAGCCAACGACACCACATTCATCCCGATCGGATGCTCCGTTGAAAAGATATTCAATAAAGAATAGATATAAATAGTCAATAAAGATGATTTTACCGTTTTTTTTTTTGTGTTATTCTGCCCATAACTTCTAAACGACTTAAGCACAGAAATGATGTACGCATTTGTCTGGTTAAATACGCAGCCAACGATACCACATTCATCCCGATCTGATGCTCCGTTGAAAAGATATTCAATAAAGAATAGATATATATAGTCAATAAAGATGATTTTACCGTTGTTTTTTTTGTGTTATTCTGCCCATAACTTCTAAACGACTTAAGCTACAGAAATGATGTTAGTTATGTTGTCTTCTGTAGCGTTAAATACGCAGCCAACGATACCACATTCATCCCGATCTGATGCTCCGTTGAAAAGATATTCAATAAAGACTATATATAAATAGTCAATAAAGATGATTTTACCGTTGTTTTTTTTTGTGTTATTCTGCCCATAACTTCTAAACGACTTAAGCTACAGAAACGATCTAAGTACTGTTGTCTTCTGTCGTTAAACACGCAGCCAACGATACCACTTCATCCCGATCTGATGCTCCGTTGAAAAGATATTCAATAAAGAATAGTTATAAATAGTCAATAAAGATGATTTTACAGTTGTTTTTTTTGTGTTATTCTGCCCATAACTTCTAAACGACTTAAGCTACAGAAATAATGTAAGTACTGTTGTCTTCTGCCGTTAAATACGCAGCCAACGACACCACATTCATCCCGATCGGATGCTCCGTTGAAAAGATATTCAATAAAGAATAGATATAGATATTCAATAAAGATGATTTTACCGTTGTTTTTTTTTTGTGTTATTCTGCCCATAACTTCTAAACGACTTAAGCTACAGAAATGATGTAAGTACTGTTGTCTTCTGGCGTTAAATACGCAGCCAACGACACCACATTCATCCCGATCGGATGCTCCGTTGAAAAGATATTCAATAAAGAATAGATATAGATATTCAATAAAGATGATTTTACCGTTGTTTTTTTTGTGTTATTCTGCCCATAACTTCTAAACGACTTAAGCTACAGAAATGATGTAAGTACTGTTGTCTTCTAAGGTTACATACGCAGCCAACGATACCACATTTATCCCGATCGGATGAAAAGATATTCAATAAAGAATAGATATAGATATTCAATAAAGATGATTTTACCGTTGTTTTTTTTGTGTTATTCTGCCCATAACTTCTAAACGACTTAAGCTACAGAAATGATGTAAAAACTGATGTTATCTGGCGTTAAATACGCAGCCAACGACACCACATTCATCCCGATCGGATGCTCCGTTGAAAAGATATTCAATAAAGAATAGATATAGATATTCAATAAAGATGATTTTACCGCTGTTTTTTTTTGTGTTATTCTGCCCATAACTTCTAAACGACTTAAGCTACAGAAATGATGTAAGTACTGTTGTCTTCTGGCGTTAAATACGCAGCCAACGACACCACATTCATCCCGATCTGATGCTCCGTTGAAAAGATATTCAATAAAGAATAGATATAGATAGTCAATAAAGATGATTTTACCGTTGTTTTTTTGTGTTATTCTGACCATAACTTCTAAACGACTTAAGCTACAGAAATGATGTAAGTACTGTTGTCTTCTGGCGTTAAATACGCAGCCAACGACACTACATTCATCCCGATCGGATGCTCCGTTGAAAAGATATTCAATAAAGAAAAAAGGATTTTACCGTTGTTTATTTTTGTGTTATTCTGCCCATAACTTCTAAACGACTTAAGCTATAGAAATGATGTAAGTACTGTTGTCTTCTGGCGTTAAATACGCAGCCAACGACACCACATTCATCCCGATCGGATGCTCCGTTGAAAAGATATTCAATAAAGAATAGATATAGATGTTCAATAAAGATGATTTTACCGTTGTTTTTTTGTGTTATTCTGACCATAACTTCTAAACGACTTAAGCTACAGAAATGATGTAAGTACTGTTGTCTTCTGGCGTTAAATACGCAGCCAACGACACTACATTCATCCCGATCGGATGCTCCGTTGAAAAGATATTTAATAAAGAATAGTTATAAATAGTCAATATGGATGATTTTAATGTTTTTTTTTGTGTTATTCTGCCCATAACTTCTAAACGACTTAAGCTACAGAAACGATCTAAGTACTGTTGTCTTCTGTCGTTAAATACGCAGCCAACGATATTTCATTCATCCCGATCTGATGCTCCGTTGAACAGATATTTAATAAAGAATAGATATAGATATTCAATAAGGATGATTTTACCGTTGTTTTTTTTTTTGTGTTATTCTGCCCATAACTTCTAAACGACTTACGCTACAGAAATTGTGTCACTACTGTTGTCTTCTAGCGTTAAATACGCAGCCAACGACACCACACTCATCCCTATCGGATGCTCCGTTGAAAAGATATTCAATAATGAATAGATATAGATATTCAATAGAGATGATTTTACCGTTGGTTTTTTTTTGTGTTATTCTGCCCATAACTTCTAAACGACTTAAGCTACAGCAATGATGTTAGTTATGTTGTCTTGTAGCGTTAAATACGCAGCCAACGATACTACACTCATCCCGATCTGATGCTCCGTTGAAAAGATATTCAATAAAGACTATATATAAATAGTCAATAAAGATGATTTTAACGTTGTTTTTTTTTTGTGTTATTCTGCCCATAACTTCTAAACGACTTAAGCTACAGAAACGATCTAAGTACTGTTGTCTTCTGTCGTTAAACACGCAGCCAACGCTACCATTCATCCCGATCTGATGCTCCGTTGAAAAGATATTCAATAAAGAATAGTTATAAATAGTCAATAAAGATGATTTTACAGTTGATTTTTTTTTGTGTTATTCTGCCCATAACTTCTAAACGACTAAAGCTACAGAAATGATGTAAAAACTGTTGTTATCTGGCGTTAAATACGCAGCCAACGACACCACATTCATCCCGATCGGATGCTCCGTTGAAAAGATATTCAATAAAGAATAGATATAGATATTCAATAAAGATGATTTTAATGTTTTTTTTTGTGTTATTCTGCCCATAACTTCTAAACGACTTAAGCTACAGAAACGATCTAAGTACTGTTGTCTTCTGTCGTTAAACACGCAGGCAACGATGATTCATTCATCCCGATCTGATGCTCTGTTGAAAAGATATTCAATAAAGAATAGATATAGATATTCAATAAAGATGATTTTACCGTTGTTTTTTTTTGTGTTATTCTGCCCATAACTTCTAAACGAATTAAGCTACAGAAATGATGTAAGTACTGTTGTAATTTGGCGTTAAATACGCAGCCAACGACATCACATTCATCCCGATCGGATGCTCCGTTGAAAAGATATTCAATAAAGAATAGATATAGATATTCAATAAAGATGATTTTAATGTTTTTTTTTGTGTTATTCTGCCCATAACTTCTAAACGACTTAAGCTACAGAAACGATCTAAGTACTGTTGTCTTCTGGCGTTAAATACGAAGCCAACGACACCACATTCATCCCGATCGGATGCTCCGTTGAAAAGATATTCAATAAAGAATAGATATAGATATTCAGTAAAGATGATTTTACCGTTGTTTTTTTTTTTGTTATTCTGCCCATAACTTCTAAACGACTTAAGCTACAGAAATGATGTAAAAACTGTTGCTATCTGGCGTTAAATACGCAGCCAACGACACCACATTCATCCCGATCGGATGCTCCGTTGAAAAGATATTCAATAAAGAATAAATATAGATATTCAATAAAGATGATTTTACCGCTGTTTTTTTTTGTGTTATTCTGCCCATAACTTCTAAACGACTTAAGCTACAGAAATGATGTAAGTACTGTTGTCTTCTGGCGTTAAATACGCAGCCAACGACACCACATACATCCCGATCGGATGCTCCGTTGAAAAGATATTCAATAAAGAATAGATATAGATATTCAATAAAGATGATTTTACCGTTGTTTTTTTTTGTGTTATTCTGCCCATAACTTCTAAACGACTTAAGCTACAGAAATGATGTAAAAACTGTTGTTATCTGGCGTTAAATACGCAGCCAACGATACCACATTCATCCCGATCGGATGCTCCGTTGAAAAGATATTCAATAAAGAATAGATATAGATATTCAATAAAGATGATTTTACCGCTGTTTTTTTTTTTGTGTTATTCTGCCCATAACTTCTAAACGACTTGAGCTACAGAAATGATGTAAGTACTGTTGTCTTCTGGCGTTAAATACGCAGCCAACGACAGTACATTTATCCCAATCGGATGCTCCGTTGAAAAGATATTCAATAAAGAATAGATATAGATATTCAATAAAGATGATTTTACCGTTGTTTTTTTTTTGTGTTATTCTGCCCATAACTTCTAAACGACTTAAGCTACAGAAATGATGTAAGTACTGTTGTCTTCTGGCGTTAAATACGCAGCCAACGACACCACATTCATCCCGATCGGATGCTCCGTTGAAAAGATATTCAATAAAGAATAGATATAGATATTCAATAAAGATGATTTTACCGTTGTTTTTTTTGTGTTATTCTGCCCATAACTTCTAAACGACTTAAGCTACAGAAATGATGTAAAAACTGTTGTTATCTGGCGTTAAGTACGCAGCCAACGACACCACATTCATCCCGATCGGATGCTCCGTTGAAAAGATATTCAATAAAGAATAGATATAGATATTCAATAAAGATGATTTTACCGCTGTTTTTTTTTGTGTTATTCTGCCCATAACTTCTAAACGACTTGAGCTACAGAAATGATGTAAGTACTGTTGTCTTCTGGCGTTAAATACGCAGCCAACGACAGTACATTTATCCCAATCGGATGCTCCGTTGAAAAGATATTCAATAAAGAATAGATATAGATATTCAATAAAGATGATTTTACCGTTGTTTTTTTTGTGTTATTCTGCCCATAACTTCTAAACGACTTAAGCTACAGAAATGATGTAAGTACTGTTGTCTTCTGGCGTTAAATACGCAGCCAACGACACCACATTCATCCCGATCGGATGCTCCGTTGAAAAGATATTCAATAAAGAATAGATATAGATATTCAATAAAGATGATTTTACCGTTGTTTTTTTTGTGTTATTCTGCCCATAACTTCTAAACGACTTAAGCTACAGAAATGATGTAAGTACTGTTGTCTTCTGGCGTTAAATACGCAGCCAACGACACCACATACATCCCGATCGGATGCTCCGTTGAAAAGATATTCAATAAAGAATAGATATAGATATTCAATAAAGATGATTTTACCGTTGTTTTTTTTGTGTTATTCTGCCCATAACTTCTAAACGACTTAAGCTACAGAAATGATGTAAAAACTGTTGTTATCTGGCGTTAAATACGCAGCCAACGACACCACATTCATCCCGATCGGATGCTCCGTTGAAAAGATATTCAATAAAGAATAGATATAGATATTCAATAAAGATGATTTTACCGCTGTTTTTTTTTTGTTTATTCTGCCCATAACTTCTAAACGACTTGAGCTACAGAAATGATGTAAGTACTGTTGTCTTCTGGCGTTAAATACGCAGCCAACGACAGTACATTTATCCCAATCGGATGCTCCGTTGAAAAGATATTCAATAAAGAATAGATATAGATATTCAATAAAGATGATTTTACCGTTGTTTTTTTGTGTTATTCTGCCCATAACTTCTAAACGACTTAAGCTACAGAAATGATGTAAGTACTGTTGTCTTCTGGCGTTAAATACGCAGCCAACGACACCACATTCATCCCGATCGGATGCTCCGTTGAAAAGATATTCAATAAAGAATAGATATAGATATTCAATAAAGATGATTTTACCGTTGTTTTTTTTGTGTTATTCTGCCCATAACTTCTAAACGACTTAAGCTACAGAAATGATGTAAGTACTGTTGTCTTCTGGCGTTAAATACGCAGCCAACGACACCACATTCATCCCGATCGGATGCTCCGTTGAATAGATATCCAATAAAGAAGATTTTACCGTTGTTTTTTTGTGTTATTCTGCCCATAACTTCTAAACGACTTAAGCTACAGAAATGATGTAAGTACTGTTGTCTTCTGGCGTTAAATACGCAGCCAACGACAGTACATTTATCCCAATCGGATGCTCCGTTGAAAAGATATTCAATAAAGAATAGATATAGAAATTCAATAAAGATGATTTTACCGTTGTTTTGTTTTGTGTTATTCTGCCCATAACTTCTAAACGACTTGAGCTACAGAAATGATGTAAGTACTATTGTCTTCTGGCGTTAAATACGCAGCCAACGACAGTACATTTATCCCAATCGGATGCTCCGTTGAAAAGATATTCAATAAAGAATAGATATAGATATTCAATAAAGATGATTTTACCGTTGTTTTTTTTGTGTTATTCTGCCCATAACTTCTAAACGACTTAAGCTACAGAAATGATGTAAGTACTGTTGTCTTCTGGCGTTAAATACGCAGCCAACGACACCACATTCATCCCGATCGGATGCTCCGTTGAAAAGATATTCAATAAAGAATAGATATAGATATTCAATAAAGATGATTTTACCGTTGTTTTTTTTTGTGTTATTCTGCCCATAACTTCTAAACGACTTAAGCTACAGAAATGATTTAAGTACTGTTGTCTTCTGGCGTTAAATACGCAGCCAACGACACCACATTCATCCCGATCGGATGCTCCGTTGAATAGATATCCAATAAAGAAGATTTTACCGTTGTTTTTTTTGTGTTATTCTGCCCATAACTTCTAAACGACTTAAGCTACAGAAATGATGTAAGTACTGTTGTCTTCTGGCGTTAAATTCGCAGCCAACGACACCACATTCATCCCGATCGGATGCTCCGTTGAAAAGATATTCAATAAAGACTATATATAAATAGTCAATAAAGATGATTTTAACGTTGTTTTTTTTTGTGTTATTCTGCCCATAACTTCTAAACGACTTAAGCTACAGAAACGATCTAAGTACTGTTGTCTTCTGTCGTTAAACACGCAGCCAACGATACCATTCATCCCGATCTGATGCTCCGTTGAAAAGATATTCAATAAAGAATAGTAATAAATAGTCAATAAAGATGATTTTACAGTTGATTTTTTTTTGTGTTATTCTGCCCATAACTTCTAAACGACTAAAGCTACAGAAATAATGTAAGTATTGTTGTCTTCTACCGTTCAACACGCAGCCAACGACACCACATTCATCCCGATCTGATGCTCCGTTGAAAAGATATTCAATAAAGAATAGATATAGATATTCAATAAAGATGATTTTACCGCTGTTTTTTTTTGTGTTATTCTGCCCATAACTTCTAAACGACTAAACGACGATACGCAGCCAAGGACTTCACACTCATCCCTATCGGATGCTCCGTTGAAAAGATATTCAATAATGAATAGATATATATAGTCAATAAATATGATTTTACCGTTGTTTTTTTTGTGTTATTCTGCCCATAACTTCTAAACGACTTAAGCTACAGCAATGATGTTAGTTATGTTGTCTTGTAGCGTTAAATACGCAGCCAACGATACCACATTCATCCCGATCTGATGCTCCGTTGAAAAGATATTCAATAAAGACTATATATAAATAGTCAATAAAGATGATTTTAACGTTGTTTTTTTTTGTGTTATTCTGCCCATAACTTCTAAACGACTTAAGCTACAGAAACGATCTAAGTACTGTTGTCTTCTGTCGTTAAACACGCAGCCAACGATACCATTCATCCCGATCTGATGCTCCGTTGAAAAGATATTCAATAAAGAATAGTAATAAATAGTCAATAAAGATGATTTTACAGTTGATTTTTTTTTGTGTTATTCTGCCCATAACTTCTAAACGACTAAAGCTACAGAAATAATGTAAGTATTGTTGTCTTCTACCGTTCAACACGCAGCCAACGACACCACATTCATCCCGATCTGATGCTCCGTTGAAAAGATATTCAATAAAGAATAGATATAGATATTCAATAAAGATGATTTTACCGCTGTTTTTTTGTGTTATTCTGCCCATAACTTCTAAACGACTTAAGCTACAGAAATGATGTAAGTACTGTTGTCTTCTGGCGTTAAATACGCAGCCAACGACACCACATTCATCCCGATCGGATGCTCCGTTGAAAAGATATTCAATAAAGAATAGATATAGATATTCAATAAAGATGATTTTACCGTTGTTTTTTTTGTGTTATTCTGCCCATAACTTCTAAACGACTTGAGCTACAGAAATGATGTAAGTACTGTTGTCTTCTAAGGTTACATACGCAGCCAACGATACCACATTTATCCCGATCGGATGAAAAGATATTCAATAAAGAATAGATATAGATATTCAATAAAGATGATTTTACCGCTGGTTTTTTTTGTGTTATTCTGCCCATAACTTCTAAACGACTTAAGCTACAGAAATGATGTAAAAACTGATGTTATCTGGCGTTAAATACGCAGCCAACGACACCACATTCATCCCGATCGGATGCTCCGTTGAAAAGATATTCAATAAAGAATAGATATAGATATTCAATAAAGATGATTTTACCGCTGTTTTTTTTGTGTTATTCTGCCCATAACTTCTAAACGACCTAAGCTACAGAAATGATGTAAGTACTGTTGTCTTCTGGCGTTAAATACGCAGCCAACGACACCACATTCATCCCGATCGGATGCTCCGTTGAAAATATATTCAATAAAGAATTGATATAGATATTCAATAAAGATGATTTTAACGTTGTTTTTTTTTGTGTTATTCTGCCCATAACTTCTAAACGACTTAAGCTACAGAAATGGCGTTAAATACGCAGCCAACGACACCACATTCATCCCGATCGGATGCTCCGTTGAAAAGATATCCAATAAAGAAGATTTTACCGTTGTTTATTTTTGTGTTATTCTGCCCATAACTTCTAAACGACTTAAGCTATAGAAATGATGTAAGTACTGTTGTCTTCTGGCGTTAAATACGCAGCCAACGACACTACATTCATCCCGATCGGATGCTCCGTTGAAAAGATATTCAATAAAGAATAGATATAGATATTCAATAAAGATGATTTTACCGTTGTTTTTTTGTGTTATTCTGACCATAACTTCTAAACGACTTAAGCTACAGAAATGATGTAAAAACTGTTGTCTTCTGGCGTTAAATACGCAGCCAACGACACCACATTCATCCCGATCGGATGCTCCTTTGAAAAGATATTTAATAAAGAATAGTTATAAATAGTCAATATGGATGATTTTAATGTTTTTTTTTGTGTTATTCTGCCCATAACTTCTAAACGACTTAAGCTACAGAAACGATCTAAGTACTGTTGTCTTCTGTCGTTAAACACGCAGCCAACGATATTTCATTCATCCCGATCTGATGCTCCGTTGAACAGATATTTAATAAAGAATAGATATAGATATTCAATAAGGATGATTTTACCGTTTTTTTTTTTTGTGTTATTCTGCCCATAACTTCTAAACGACTTACGCTACAGAAATTGTGTCACTACTGTTGTCTTCTAGCGTTAAATACGCAGCCAACGACACCACACTCATCCCTATCGGATGCTCCGTTGAAAAGATATTCAATAATGAATAGATATAGATATTCAATAGAGATGATTTTACCGTTGTTTTTTTTTTGTGTTATTCTGCCCATAACTTCTAAACGACTTAAGCTACAGCAATGATGTTAGTTATGTTGTCTTGTAGCGTTAAATACGCAGCCAACGATACTACACTCATCCCGATCTGATGCTCCGTTGAAAAGATATTCAATAAAGACTATATATAAATAGTCAATAAAGATGATTTTAACGTTGTTTTTTTTTTGTGTTATTCTGCCCATAACTTCTAAACGACTTAAGCTACAGAAACGATCTAAGTACTGTTGTCTTCTGTCGTTAAACACGCAGCCAACGCTACCATTCATCCCGATCTGATGCTCCGTTGAAAAGATATTCAATAAAGAATAGTTATAAATAGTCAATAAAGATGATTTTACAGTTGATTTTTTTTTGTGTTATTCTGCCCATAACTTCTAAACGACTAAAGCTACAGAAATAATGTAAGTATTGTTGTCTTCTACCGTTCAACACGCAGCCAACGACACCACATTCATCCCGATCTGATGCTCCGTTGAAAAGATATTCAATAAAGAATAGATATAGATATTCAATAAAGATGATTTTACCGCTGTTTTTTTTTGTGTTATTCTGCCCATAACTTCTAAACGACTTAAGCTACAGAAATGATGTAAGTACTGTTGTCTTCTGGCGTTAAATACGCAGCCAACGACACCACACTCATCCCGATCGGATGCTCCGTTGAAAAGATATTCAATAAAGAATAGATATAGATATTCAGTAAAGATGATTTTACCGTTGTTTTTTTTGTGTTATTCTGCCCATAACTTCTAAACGACTTAAGCTACAGAAATGATGTAAAAACTGTTGCTATCTGGCGTTAAATACGCAGCCAACGACACCACATTCATCCCGATCGGATGCTCCGTTGAAAAGATATTCAATAAAGAATAAATATAGATATTCAATAAAGATGATTTTACCGCTGTTTTTTTTTGTGTTATTCTGCCCATAACTTCTAAACGACTTAAGCTACAGAAATGATGTAAGTACTGTTGTCTTCTGGCGTTAAATACGCAGCCAACGACACCACATACATCCCGATCGGATGCTCCGTTGAAAAGATATTCAATAAAGAATAGATATAGATATTCAATAAAGATGATTTTACCGTTGTTTTTTTGTGTTATTCTGCCCATAACTTCTAAACGACTTAAGCTACAGAAATGATGTAAAAACTGTTGTTATCTGGCGTTAAATACGCAGCCAACGATACCACATTCATCCCGATCGGATGCTCCGTTGAAAAGATATTCAATAAAGAATAGATATAGATATTCAATAAAGATTATTTTACCGCTGTTTTTTTTTTTGTGTTATTCTGCCCATAACTTCTAAACGACTTGAGCTACAGAAATGATGTAAGTACTGTTGTCTTCTGGCGTTAAATACGCAGCCAACGACAGTACATTTATCCCAATCGGATGCTCCGTTGAAAAGATATTCAATAAAGAATAGATATAGATATTCAATAAAGATGATTTTACCGTTGTTTTTTTTTGGGTTATTCTGCCCATAACTTCTAAACGACTAAAGCTACAGAAATAATGTAGGTATTGTTGTCTTCTACCGTTCAACACGCAGCCAACGACACCACATTCATCCCGATCTGATGCTCCGTTGAAAAGATATTCAATAAAGAATAGATATAGATATTCAGTAAAGATGATTTTACCGTTGTTTTTTTTTTTGTTATTCTGCCCATAACTTCTAAACGACTTAAGCTACAGAAATGATGTAAAAACTGTTGTTATCTAGCGTTAAATACGCAGCCAACGACACCACATTCATCCCGATCGGATGCTCCGTTGAAAAGATATTCAATAAAGAATAAATATAGATATTCAATAAAGATGATTTTACCGCTGTTTTTTTTGTGTTATTCTGCCCATAACTTCTAAACGACTTAAGCTACAGAAATGATGTAAGTACTGTTGTCTTCTGGCGTTAAATACGCAGCCAACGACACCACATACATCCCGATCGGATGCTCCGTTGAAAAGATATTCAATAAAGAATAGATATAGATATTCAATAAAGATGATTTTACCGTTGTTTTTTTTTTTGTTATTCTGCCCATAACTTCTAAACGACTTAAGCTACAGAAATGATGTAAAAACTGTTGTTATCTAGCGTTAAATACGCAGCCAACGACACCACATTCATCCCGATCGGATGCTCCGTTGAAAAGATATTCAATAAAGAATAGATATAGATATTCAATAAAGATGATTTTACCGCTGTTTTTTTTTTTGTGTTATTCTGCCCATAACTTCTAAACGACTTAAGCTACAGAAATGATGTAAGTACTGTTGTCTTCTGGCGTTAAATACGCAGCCAACGACAGTACATTTATCCCAATCGGATGCTCCGTTGAAAAGATATTCAATAAAGAATAGATATAGATATTCAATAAAGATGATTTTACCGTTGTTTTTTTTGTGTTATTCTGCCCATAACTTCTAAACGACTTAAGCTACAGAAATGATGTAAGTACTGTTGTCTTCTGGCGTTAAATACGCAGCCAACGATACCACATTCATCCCGATCGGATGCTCCGTTGAAAAGATATTCAATAAAGAATAGATATAGATATTCAATAAAGATGATTTTACCGCTGTTTTTTTTTTTGTGTTATTCTGCCCATAACTTCTAAACGACTTAAGCTACAGAAATGATGTAAGTACTGTTGTCTTCTGGCGTTAAATACGCAGCCAACGACACCACATTCATCCCGATCGGATGCTCCGTTGAATAGATATCCAATAAAGAAGATTTTACCGTTGTTTTTTTTGTGTTATTCTGCCCATAACTTCTAAACGACTTAAGCTACAGAAATGATGTAAGTACTGTTGTCTTCTGGCGTTAAATTCGCAGCCAACGACACCACATTCATCCCGATCGGATGCTCCGTTGAAAAGATATTCAATAAAGACTATATATAAATAGTCAATAAAGATGATTTTAACGTTGTTTTTTTTTGTGTTATTCTGCCCATAACTTCTAAACGACTAAACGACGATACGCAGCCAAGGACTTCACACTCATCCCTATCGGATGCTCCGTTGAAAAGATATTCAATAATGAATAGATATATATAGTCAATAAATATGATTTTACCGTTGTTTTTTTTGTGTTATTCTGCCCATAACTTCTAAACGACTTAAGCTACAGCAATGATGTTAGTTATGTTGTCTTGTAGCGTTAAATACGCAGCCAACGATACCACATTCATCCCGATCTGATGCTCCGTTGAAAAGATATTCAATAAAGACTATATATAAATAGTCAATAAAGATGATTTTAACGTTGTTTTTTTTTTGTGTTATTCTGCCCATAACTTCTAAACGACTTAAGCTACAGAAACGATCTAAGTACTGTTGTCTTCTGTCGTTAAACACGCAGCCAACGATACCATTCATCCCGATCTGATGCTCCGTTGAAAAGATATTCAATAAAGAATAGTAATAAATAGTCAATAAAGATGATTTTACAGTTGATTTTTTTTTGTGTTATTCTGCCCATAACTTCTAAACGACTAAAGCTACAGAAATAATGTAAGTATTGTTGTCTTCTACCGTTCAACACGCAGCCAACGACACCACATTCATCCCGATCTGATGCTCCGTTGAAAAGATATTCAATAAAGAATAGATATAGATATTCAATAAAGATGATTTTACCGCTGTTTTTTTTTGTGTTATTCTGCCCATAACTTCTAAACGACTTAAGCTACAGAAATGATGTAAGTACTGTTGTCTTCTGGCGTTAAATACGCAGCCAACGACACCACATTTATCCCGATCGGATGCTCCGTTGAAAAGATATTCAATAAGGAATAGATATAGATATTCAATAAAGATGATTTTACCGTTGTTTTTTTTTGTGTTATTCTGCCCATAACTTCTAAACGACTTGAGCTACAGAAATGATGTAAGTACTGTTGTCTTCTAACGTTACATACGCAGCCAACGATACCACATTCATCCCGATCGGATGAAAAGATATTCAATAAAGAATAGATATAGATATTCAATAAAGATGATTTTACCGCTGGTTTTTTTTGTGTTATTCTGCCCATAACTTCTAAACGACTTAAGCTACAGAAATGATGTAAAAACTGATGTTATCTGGCGTTAAATACGCAGCCAACGACACCACATTCATCCCGATCGGATGCTCCGTTGAAAAGATATTCAATAAAGAATAGATATAGATATTCAATAAAGATGATTTTACCGCTGTTTTTTTTTGTGTTATTCTGCCCATAACTTCTAAACGACCTAAGCTACAGAAATGATGTAAGTACTGTTGTCTTCTGGCGTTAAATACGCAGCCAACGACACCACATTCATCCCGATCGGATGCTCCGTTGAAAATATATTCAATAAAGAATTGATATAGATATTCAATAAAGATGATTTTAACGTTGTTTTTTTTTGTGTTATTCTGCCCATAACTTCTAAACGACTTAAGCTACAGAAATGGCGTTAAATACGCAGCCAACGACACAACATTCATCCCGATCGGATGCTCCGTTGAAAAGATATCCAATAAAGAAGATTTTACCGTTGTTTATTTTTGTGTTATTCTGCCCATAACTTCTAAACGACTTAAGCTATAGAAATGATGTAAGTACTGTTGTCTTCTGGCGTTAAATACGCAGCCAACGACACTACATTCATCCCGATCGGATGCTCCGTTGAAAAGATATTCAATAAAGAATAGATATAGATATTCAATAAAGATGATTTTACCGTTGTTTTTTTTTGTGTTATTCTGACCATAACTTCTAAACGACTTAAGCTACAGAAATGATGTAAAAACTGTTGTCTTCTGGCGTTAAATACGCAGCCAACGACACCACATTCATCCCGATCGGATGCTCCTTTGAAAAGATATTTAATAAAGAATAGTTATAAATAGTCAATATGGATGATTTTAATGTTTTTTTTGTGTTATTCTGCCCATAACTTCTAAACGACTTAAGCTACAGAAACGATCTAAGTACTGTTGTCTTCTGTCGTTAAACACGCAGCCAACGATATTTCATTCATCCCGATCTGATGCTCCGTTGAACAGATATTTAATAAAGAATAGATATAGATATTCAATAAGGATGATTTTACCGTTTTTTTTTTTGTGTTATTCTGCCCATAACTTCTAAACGACTTACGCTACAGAAATTGTGTCACTACTGTTGTCTTCTAGCGTTAAATACGCAGCCAACGACACCACACTCATCCCTATCGGATGCTCCGTTGAAAAGATATTCAATAATGAATAGATATAGATATTCAATAGAGATGATTTTACCGTTGTTTTTTTTTGTGTTATTCTGCCCATAACTTCTAAACGACTTAAGCTACAGCAATGATGTTAGTTATGTTGTCTTGTAGCGTTAAATACGCAGCCAACGATACTACACTCATCCCGATCTGATGCTCCGTTGAAAAGATATTCAATAAAGACTATATATAAATAGTCAATAAAGATGATTTTAACGTTGTTTTTTTTTTGTGTTATTCTGCCCATAACTTCTAAACGACTTAAGCTACAGAAACGATCTAAGTACTGTTGTCTTCTGTCGTTAAACACGCAGCCAACGATACCATTCATCCCGATCTGATGCTCCGTTGAAAAGATATTCAATAAAGAATAGTTATAAATAGTCAATAAAGATGATTTTACAGTTGATTTTTTTTTGTGTTATTCTGCCCATAACTTCTAAACGACTAAAGCTACAGAAATAATGTAAGTATTGTTGTCTTCTACCGTTCAACACGCAGCCAACGACACCACATTCATCCCGATCTGATGCTCCGTTGAAAAGATATTCAATAAAGAATAGATATAGATATTCAATAAAGATGATTTTACCGCTGTTTTTTTTTGTGTTATTCTGCCCATAACTTCTAAACGACTTAAGCTACAGAAATGATGTAAGTACTGTTGTCTTCTGGCGTTAAATACGCAGCCAACGACACCACACTCATCCCGATCGGATGCTCCGTTGAAAAGATATTCAATAAAGAATAGATATAGATATTCAATAAAGATGATTTTACCGTTGTTTTTTTTTGTGTTATTCTGCCCATAACTTCTAAACGACTTAAGCTACAGAAATGATGTAAAAACTGTTGTTATCTGGCGTAAAATACGCAGCCAACGACACCACATTCATCCCGATCGGATGCTCCGTTGAAAAGATATTCAATAAAGAATAGATATAGATATTCAGTAAAGATGATTTTACCGTTGTTTTTTTTGTGTTATTCTGCCCATAACTTCTAAACGACTTAAGCTACAGAAATGATGTAAAAACTGTTGCTATCTGGCGTTAAATACGCAGCCAACGACACCACATTCATCCCGATCGGATGCTCCGTTGAAAAGATATTCAATAAAAAATAAATATAGATATTCAATAAAGATGATTTTACCGTTGTTTTTTTTGTGTTATTCTGCCCATAACTTCTAAACGACTTAAGCTACAGAAATGATGTAAGTACTGTTGTCTTCTGGCGTTAAATACGCAGCCAACGACACCACATACATCCCGATCGGATGCTCCGTTGAAAAGATATTCAATAATAAATAGATATAGATATTCAATAAAGATGATTTTACCGTTGTTTTTTTTGTGTTATTCTGCCCATAACTTCTAAACGACTTAAGCTACAGAAATGATGTAAAAACTGTTGTTATCTGGCGTTAAATACGCAGCCAACGACACCACATTCATCCCGATCGGATGCTCCGTTGAAAAGATATTCAATAAAGAATAGATATAGATATTCAATAAAGATGATTTTACCGCTGTTTTTTTTTTGTGTTATTCTGCCCATAACTTCTAAACGACTTGAGCTACAGAAATGATGTAAGTACTGTTGTCTTCTGGCGTTAAATACGCAGCCAACGACAGTACATTTATCCCAATCGGATGCTCCGTTGAAAAGATATTCAATAAAGAATAGATATAGATATTCAATAAAGATGATTTTACCGTTGTTTTTTTTTGTGTTATTCTGCCCATAACTTCTAAACGACTTAAGCTACAGAAATGATGTAAGTACTGTTGTCTTCTGGCGTTAAATACGCAGCCAACGACACCACATTCATCCCGATCGGATGCTCCTTTGAAAAGATATTTAATAAAGAATAGTTATAAATAGTCAATATGGATGATTTTAATGTTTTTTTTTTGTGTTATTCTGCCCATAACTTCTAAACGACTTAAGCTACAGAAACGATCTAAGTACTGTTGTCTTCTGTCGTTAAACACGCAGCCAACGATATTTCATTCATCCCGATCTGATGCTCCGTTGAACAGATATTTAATAAAGAATAGATATAGATATTCAATAAGGATGATTTTACCGTTTTTTTTTTTTTGTGTTATTCTGCCCATAACTTCTAAACGACTTACGCTACAGAAATTGTGTCACTACTGTTGTCTTCTAGCGTTAAATACGCAGCCAACGACACCACACTCATCCCTATCGGATGCTCCGTTGAAAAGATATTCAATAATGAATAGATATAGATATTCAATAGAGATGATTTTACCGTTGTTTTTTTTTGTGTTATTCTGCCCATAACTTCTAAACGACTTAAGCTACAGCAATGATGTTAGTTATGTTGTCTTGTAGCGTTAAATACGCAGCCAACGATACTACACTCATCCCGATCTGATGCTCCGTTGAAAAGATATTCAATAGAGACTATATATAAATAGTCAATAAAGATGATTTTAACGTTGTTTTTTTTTTGTGTTATTCTGCCCATAACTTCTAAACGACTTAAGCTACAGAAACGATCTAAGTACTGTTGTCTTCTGTCGTTAAACACGCAGCCAACGATACCATTCATCCCGATCTGATGCTCCGTTGAAAAGATATTCAATAAAGAATAGTTATAAATAGTCAATAAAGATGATTTTACAGTTGATTTTTTTTGTGTTATTCTGCCCATAACTTCTAAACGACTAAAGCTACAGAAATAATGTAAGTATTGTTGTCTTCTACCGTTCAACACGCAGCCAACGACACCACATTCATCCCGATCTGATGCTCCGTTGAAAAGATATTCAATAAAGAATAGATATAGATATTCAATAAAGATGATTTTACCGCTGTTTTTTTTGTGTTATTCTGCCCATAACTTCTAAACGACTTAAGCTACAGAAATGATGTAAGTACTGTTGTCTTCTGGCGTTAAATACGCAGCCAACGACACCACACTCATCCCGATCGGATGCTCCGTTGAAAAGATATTCAATAAAGAATAGATATAGATATTCAATAAAGATGATTTTACCGTTGTTTTTTTTGTGTTATTCTGCCCATAACTTCTAAACGACTTAAGCTACAGAAATGATGTAAAAACTGTTGTTATCTGGCGTTAAATACGCAGCCAACGACACCACATTCATCCCGATCGGATGCTCCGTTGAAAAGATATTCAATAAAGAATAGATATAGATATTCAGTAAAGATGATTTTACCGTTGTTTTTTTTGTGTTATTCTGCCCATAACTTCTAAACGACTTAAGCTACAGAAATGATGTAAAAACTGTTGCTATCTGGCGTTAAATACGCAGCCAACGACACCACATTCATCCCGATCGGATGCTCCGTTGAAAAGATATTCAATAAAAAATAAATATAGATATTCAATAAAGATGATTTTACCGTTGTTTTTTTTTGTGTTATTCTGCCCATAACTTCTAAACGACTTAAGCTACAGAAATGATGTAAGTACTGTTGTCTTCTGGCGTTAAATACGCAGCCAACGACACCACATACATCCCGATCGGATGCTCCGTTGAAAAGATATTCAATAATAAATAGATATAGATATTCAATAAAGATGATTTTACCGTTGTTTTTTTTTGTGTTATTCTGCCCATAACTTCTAAACGACTTAAGCTACAGAAATGATGTAAAAACTGTTGTTATCTGGCGTTAAATACGCAGCCAACGACACCACATTCATCCCGATCGGATGCTCCGTTGAAAAGATATTCAATAAAGAATAGATATAGATATTCAATAAAGATGATTTTACCGCTGTTTTTTTTTTGTGTTATTCTGCCCATAACTTCTAAACGACTTGAGCTACAGAAATGATGTAAGTACTGTTGTCTTCTGGCGTTAAATACGCAGCCAACGACAGTACATTTATCCCAATCGGATGCTCCGTTGAAAAGATATTCAATAAAGAATAGATATAGATATTCAATAAAGATGATTTTACCGTTGTTTTTTTTGTGTTATTCTGCCCATAACTTCTAAACGACTTAAGCTACAGAAATGATGTAAGTACTGTTGTCTTCTGGCGTTAAATACGCAGCCAACGACACCACATTCATCCCGATCGGATGCTCCGTTGAAAAGATATTCAATAAAGAATAGATATAGATATTCAATAAAGATGATTTTACCGCTGTTTTTTTTTTGTGTTATTCTGCCCATAACTTCTAAACGACTTAAGCTACAGAAATGATGTAAGTACTGTTGTCTTCTGGCGTTAAATACGCAGCCAACGACACCACATTCATCCCGATCGGATGCTCCGTTGAAAAGATATCCAATAAAGAAGATTTTACCGTTGTTTTTTTTGTGTTATTCTGCCCATAACTTCTAAACGACTTAAGCTACAGAAATGATGTAAGTACTGTTGTCTTCTGGCGTTAAATTCGCAGCCAACGACATCACATTCATCCCGATCGGATGCTCCGTTGAAAAGATATTCAATAAAGACTATATATAAATAGTCAATAAAGATGATTTTAACGTTGTTTTTTTTTGTGTTATTCTGCCCATAACTTCTAAACGACTTAACGACGATACGCAGCCAAGGACTTCACACTCATCCCTATCGGATGCTCCGTTGAAAAGATATTCAATAATGAATAGATATATATAGTCAATAAATATGATTTTACCGTTGTTTTTTTGTGTTATTCTGCCCATAACTTCTAAACGACTTAAGCTACAGCAATGATGTTAGTTATGTTGTCTTGTAGCGTTAAATACGCAGCCAACGATACCACATTCATCCCGATCTGATGCTCCGTTGAAAAGATATTCAATAAAGACTATATATAAATAGTCAATAAAGATGATTTTAACGTTGTTTTTTTTTTGTGTTATTCTGCCCATAACTTCTAAACGACTTAAGCTACAGAAACGATCTAAGTACTGTTGTCTTCTGTCGTTAAACACGCAGCCAACGATACCATTCATCCCGATCTGATGCTCCGTTGAAAAGATATTCAATAAAGAATAGTTATAAATAGTCAATAAAGATGATTTTACAGTTGATTTTTTTTTGTGTTATTCTGCCCATAACTTCTAAACGACTAAAGCTACAGAAATAATGTAAGTATTGTTGTCTTCTACCGTTCAACACGCAGCCAACGACACCACATTCATCCCGATCTGATGCTCCGTTGAAAAGATATTCAATAAAGAATAGATATAGATATTCAATAAAGATGATTTTACCGCTGTTTTTTTTGTGTTATTCTGCCCATAACTTCTAAACGACTTAAGCTACAGAAATGATGTAAGTACTGTTGTCTTCTGGCGTTAAATACGCAGCCAACGACACCACACTCATCCCGATCGGATGCTCCGTTGAAAAGATATTCAATAAAGAATAGATATAGATATTCAATAAAGATGATTTTACCGTTGTTTTTTTTGTGTTATTCTGCCCATAACTTCTAAACGACTTAAGCTACAGAAATGATGTAAAAACTGTTGTTATCTGGCGTTAAATACGCAGCCAACGACACCACATTCATCCCGATCGGATGCTCCGTTGAAAAGATATTCAATAAAGAATAGATATAGATATTCAGTAAAGATGATTTTACCGTTGTTTTTTTTGTGTTATTCTGCCCATAACTTCTAAACGACTTAAGCTACAGAAATGATGTAAAAACTGTTGCTATCTGGCGTTAAATACGCAGCCAACGACACCACATTCATCCCGATCGGATGCTCCGTTGAAAAGATATTCAATAAAAAATAAATATAGATATTCAATAAAGTTGATTTTACCGTTGTTTTTTTTTGTGTTATTCTGCCCATAACTTCTAAACGACTTAAGCTACAGAAATGATGTAAGTACTGTTGTCTTCTGGCGTTAAATACGCAGCCAACGACACCACATACATCCCGATCGGATGCTCCGTTGAAAAGATATTCAATAATAAATAGATATAGATATTCAATAAAGATGATTTTACCGTTGTTTTTTTTTGTGTTATTCTGCCCATAACTTCTAAACGACTTAAGCTACAGAAATGATGTAAAAACTGTTGTTATCTGGCGTTAAATACGCAGCCAACGACACCACATTCATCCCGATCGGATGCTCCGTTGAAAAGATATTCAATAAAGAATAGATATAGATATTCAATAAAGATGATTTTACCGCTGTTTTTTTTTTGTGTTATTCTGCCCATAACTTCTAAACGACTTGAGCTACAGAAATGATGTAAGTACTGTTGTCTTCTGGCGTTAAATACGCAGCCAACGACAGTACATTTATCCCAATCGGATGCTCCGTTGAAAAGATATTCAATAAAGAATAGATATAGATATTCAATAAAGATGATTTTACCGTTGTTTTTTTTTGTGTTATTCTGCCCATAACTTCTAAACGACTTAAGCTACAGAAATGATGTAAGTACTGTTGTCTTCTACCGTTCAACACGCAGCCAACGACACCACATTCATCCCGATCTGATGCTCCGTTGAAAAGATATTCAATAAAGAATAGATATAGATATTCAATAAAGATGATTTTACCGCTGTTTTTTTTTGTGTTATTCTGCCCATAACTTCTAAACGACTTAAGCTACAGAAATGATGTAAGTACTGTTGTCTTCTGGCGTTAAATACGCAGCCAACGACACCACACTCATCCCGATCGGATGCTCCGTTGAAAAGATATTCAATAAAGAATAGATATAGATATTCAATAAAGATGATTTTACCGTTGTTTTTTTTGTGTTATTCTGCCCATAACTTCTAAACGACTTAAGCTACAGAAATGATGTAAAAACTGTTGTTATCTGGCGTTAAATACGCAGCCAACGACACCACATTCATCCCGATCGGATGCTCCGTTGAAAAGATATTCAATAAAGAATAGATATAGATATTCAGTAAAGATGATTTTACCGTTGTTTTTTTTGTGTTATTCTGCCCATAACTTCTAAACGACTTAAGCTACAGAAATGATGTAAAAACTGTTGCTATCTGACGTTAAATACGCAGCCAACGACACCACATTCATCCCGATCGGATGCTCCGTTGAAAAGATATTCAATAAAAAATAAATATAGATATTCAATAAAGATGATTTTACCGTTGTTTTTTTTGTGTTATTCTGCCCATAACTTCTAAACGACTTAAGCTACAGAAATGATGTAAGTACTGTTGTCTTCTGGCGTTAAATACGCAGCCAACGACACCACATTCATCCCGATCGGATGCTCCGTTGAAAAGATATCCAATAAAGAAGATTTTACCGTTGTTTTTTTTGTGTTATTCTGCCCATAACTTCTAAACGACTTAAGCTACAGAAATGATGTAAGTACTGTTGTCTTCTGGCGTTAAATTCGCAGCCAACGACATCACATTCATCCCGATCGGATGCTCCGTTGAAAAGATATTCAATAAAGACTATATATAAATAGTCAATAAAGATGATTTTAACGTTGTTTTTTTTTTGTGTTATTCTGCCCATAACTTCTAAACGACTTAACGACGATACGCAGCCAAGGACTTCACACTCATCCCTATCGGATGCTCCGTTGAAAAGATATTCAATAATGAATAGATATATATAGTCAATAAATATGATTTTACCGTTGTTTTTTTTGTGTTATTCTGCCCATAACTTCTAAACGACTTAAGCTACAGCAATGATGTTAGTTATGTTGTCTTGTAGCGTTAAATACGCAGCCAACGATACCACATTCATCCCGATCTGATGCTCCGTTGAAAAGATATTCAATAAAGACTATATATAAATAGTCAATAAAGATGATTTTAACGTTGTTTTTTTTTTGTGTTATTCTGCCCATAACTTCTAAACGACTTAAGCTACAGAAACGATCTAAGTACTGTTGTCTTCTGTCGTTAAACACGCAGCCAACGATACCATTCATCCCGATCTGATGCTCCGTTGAAAAGATATTCAATAAAGAATAGTTATAAATAGTCAATAAAGATGATTTTACAGTTGATTTTTTTTTGTGTTATTCTGCCCATAACTTCTAAACGACTAAAGCTACAGAAATAATGTAAGTATTGTTGTCTTCTACCGTTCAACACGCAGCCAACGACACCACATTCATCCCGATCTGATGCTCCGTTGAAAAGATATTCAATAAAGAATAGATATAGATATTCAATAAAGATGATTTTACCGCTGTTTTTTTTGTGTTATTCTGCCCATAACTTCTAAACGACTTAAGCTACAGAAATGATGTAAGTACTGTTGTCTTCTGGCGTTAAATACGCAGCCAACGACACCACACTCATCCCGATCGGATGCTCCGTTGAAAAGATATTCAATAAAGAATAGATATAGATATTCAATAAAGATGATTTTACCGTTGTTTTTTTTGTGTTATTCTGCCCATAACTTCTAAACGACTTAAGCTACAGAAATGATGTAAAAACTGTTGTTATCTGGCGTTAAATACGCAGCCAACGACACCACATTCATCCCGATCGGATGCTCCGTTGAAAAGATATTCAATAAAGAATAGATATAGATATTCAGTAAAGATGATTTTACCGTTGTTTTTTTTTGTGTTATTCTGCCCATAACTTCTAAACGACTTAAGCTACAGAAATGATGTAAAAACTGTTGCTATCTGGCGTTAAATACGCAGCCAACGACACCACATTCATCCCGATCGGATGCTCCGTTGAAAAGATATTCAATAAAAAATAAATATAGATATTCAATAAAGTTGATTTTACCGTTGTTTTTTTTTGTGTTATTCTGCCCATAACTTCTAAACGACTTAAGCTACAGAAATGATGTAAGTACTGTTGTCTTCTGGCGTTAAATACGCAGCCAACGACACCACATACATCCCGATCGGATGCTCCGTTGAAAAGATATTCAATAATAAATAGATATAGATATTCAATAAAGATGATTTTACCGTTGTTTTTTTTTGTGTTATTCTGCCCATAACTTCTAAACGACTTAAGCTACAGAAATGATGTAAAAACTGTTGTTATCTGGCGTTAAATACGCAGCCAACGACACCACATTCATCCCGATCGGATGCTCCGTTGAAAAGATATTCAATAAAGAATAGATATAGATATTCAATAAAGATGATTTTACCGCTGTTTTTTTTTTGTGTTATTCTGCCCATAACTTCTAAACGACTTGAGCTACAGAAATGATGTAAGTACTGTTGTCTTCTGGCGTTAAATACGCAGCCAACGACAGTACATTTATCCCAATCGGATGCTCCGTTGAAAAGATATTCAATAAAGAATAGATATAGATATTCAATAAAGATGATTTTACCGTTGTTTTTTTTTGTGTTATTCTGCCCATAACTTCTAAACGACTTAAGCTACAGAAATGATGTAAGTACTGTTGTCTTCTACCGTTCAACACGCAGCCAACGACACCACATTCATCCCGATCTGATGCTCCGTTGAAAAGATATTCAATAAAGAATAGATATAGATATTCAATAAAGATGATTTTACCGCTGTTTTTTTTGTGTTATTCTGCCCATAACTTCTAAACGACTTAAGCTACAGAAATGATGTAAGTACTGTTGTCTTCTGGCGTTAAATACGCAGCCAACGACACCACACTCATCCCGATCGGATGCTCCGTTGAAAAGATATTCAATAAAGAATAGATATAGATATTCAATAAAGATGATTTTACCGTTGTTTTTTTTTGTGTTATTCTGCCCATAACTTCTAAACGACTTAAGCTACAGAAATGATGTAAAAACTGTTGTTATCTGGCGTTAAATACGCAGCCAACGACACCACATTCATCCCGATCGGATGCTCCGTTGAAAAGATATTCAATAAAGAATAGATATAGATATTCAGTAAAGATGATTTTACCGTTGTTTTTTTTTGTGTTATTCTGCCCATAACTTCTAAACGACTTAAGCTACAGAAATGATGTAAAAACTGTTGCTATCTGACGTTAAATACGCAGCCAACGACACCACATTCATCCCGATCGGATGCTCCGTTGAAAAGATATTCAATAAAAAATAAATATAGATATTCAATAAAGATGATTTTACCGTTGTTTTTTTTGTGTTATTCTGCCCATAACTTCTAAACGACTTAAGCTACAGAAATGATGTAAGTACTGTTGTCTTCTGGCGTTAAATACGCAGCCAACGACACCACATACATCCCGATCGGATGCTCCGTTGAAAAGATATTCAATAATAAATAGATATAGATATTCAATAAAGATGATTTTACCGTTGTTTTTTTTGTGTTATTCTGCCCATAACTTCTAAACGACTTAAGCTACAGAAATGATGTAAAAACTGTTGTTATCTGGCGTTAAATACGCAGCCAACGACACCACATTCATCCCGATCGGATGCTCCGTTGAAAAGATATTCAATAAAGAATAGATATAGATATTCAATAAAGATGATTTTACCGCTGTTTTTTTTTTGTGTTATTCTGCCCATAACTTCTAAACGACTTGAGCTACAGAAATGATGTAAGTACTGTTGTCTTCTGGCGTTAAATACGCAGCCAACGACAGTACATTTATCCCAATCGGATGCTCCGTTGAAAAGATATTCAATAAAGAATAGATATAGATATTCAATAAAGATGATTTTACCGTTGTTTTTTTTGTGTTATTCTGCCCATAACTTCTAAACGACTTAAGCTACAGAAATGATGTAAGTACTGTTGTCTTCTGGCGTTAAATACGCAGCCAACGACACCACATTCATCCCGATCGGATGCTCCGTTGAAAAGATATTCAATAAAGAATAGATATAGATATTCAATAAAGATGATTTTACCGCTGTTTTTTTTTTGTGTTATTCTGCCCATAACTTCTAAACGACTTAAGCTACAGAAATGATGTAAGTACTGTTGTCTTCTGGCGTTAAATACGCAGCCAACGACACCACATTCATCCCGATCGGATGCTCCGTTGAAAAGATATCCAATAAAGAAGATTTTACCGTTGTTTTTTTTGTGTTATTCTGCCCATAACTTCTAAACGACTTAAGCTACAGAAATGATGTAAGTACTGTTGTCTTCTGGCGTTAAATTCGCAGCCAACGACATCACATTCATCCCGATCGGATGCTCCGTTGAAAAGATATTCAATAAAGACTATATATAAATAGTCAATAAAGATGATTTTAACGTTGTTTTTTTTTTGTGTTATTCTGCCCATAACTTCTAAACGACTTAACGACGATACGCAGCCAAGGACTTCACACTCATCCCTATCGGATGCTCCGTTGAAAAGATATTCAATAATGAATAGATATATATAGTCAATAAATATGATTTTACCGTTGTTTTTTTTGTGTTATTCTGCCCATAACTTCTAAACGACTTAAGCTACAGCAATGATGTTAGTTATGTTGTCTTGTAGCGTTAAATACGCAGCCAACGATACCACATTCATCCCGATCTGATGCTCCGTTGAAAAGATATTCAATAAAGACTATATATAAATAGTCAATAAAGATGATTTTAACGTTGTTTTTTTTTTGTGTTATTCTGCCCATAACTTCTAAACGACTTAAGCTACGATCTAAGTACTGTTGTCTTCTGTCGTTAAACACGCAGCCAACGATACCATTCATCCCGATCTGATGCTCCGTTGAAAAGATATTCAATAAAGAATAGTAATAAATAGTCAATAAAGATGATTTTACAGTTGATTTTTTTTTGTGTTATTCTGCCCATAACTTCTAAACGACTAAAGCTACAGAAATAATGTAAGTATTGTTGTCTTCTACCGTTCAACACGCAGCCAACGACACCACATTCATCCCGATCTGATGCTCCGTTGAAAAGATATTCAATAAAGAATAGATATAGATATTCAATAAAGATGATTTTACCGCTGTTTTTTTTTGTGTTATTCTGCCCATAACTTCTAAACGACTTAAGCTACAGAAATGATGTAAGTACTGTTGTCTTCTGGCGTTAAATACGCAGCCAACGACACCACATTCATCCCGATCGGATGCTCCGTTGAAAAGATATTCAATAAAGAATAGATATAGATATTCAATAAAGATGATTTTACCGTTGTTTTTTTTTGTGTTATTCTGCCCATAACTTCTAAACGACTTGAGCTACAGAAATGATGTAAGTACTGTTGTCTTTTAACGTTACATACGCAGCCAACGATACCACATTCATCCCGATCGGATGAAAATATATTCAATAAAGAATAGATATAGATATTCAATAAAGATGATTTTACCGCTGGTTTTTTTTGTGTTATTCTGCCCATAACTTCTAAACGACTTAAGCTACAGAAATGATGTAAAAACTGATGTTATCTGGCGTTAAATACGCAGCCAACGACATCACATTCATCCCGATCGGATGCTCCGTTGAAAAGATATTCAATAAAGAATAGATATAGATATTCAATAAAGATGATTTTACCGCTGTTTTTTTTTTGTGTTATTCTGCCCATAACTTCTAAACGACCTAAGCTACAGAAATGATGTAAGTACTGTTGTCTTCTGGCGTTAAATACGCAGCCAACGACACCACATTCATCCCGATCGGATGCTCCGTTGAAAATATATTCAATAAAGAATTGATATAGATATTCAATAAAGATGATTTTAACGTTGTTTTTTTTTGTGTTATTCTGCCCATAACTTCTAAACGACTTAAGCTACAGAAATGGCGTTAAATACGCAGCCAACGACACCACATTCATCCCGATCGGATGCTCCGTTGAAAAGATATCCAATAAAGAAGATTTTACCGTTGTTTATTTTTGTGTTATTCTGCCCATAACTTCTAAACGACTTAAGCTATAGAAATGATGTAAGTACTGTTGTCTTCTGGCGTTAAATACGCAGCCAACGACACTACATTCATCCCGATCGGATGCTCCGTTGAAAAGATATTCAATAAAGAATAGATATAGATATTCAATAAAGATGATTTTACCGTTGTTTTTTTTTGTGTTATTCTGACCATAACTTCTAAACGACTTAAGCTACAGAAATGATGTAAAAACTGTTGTCTTCTGGCGTTAAATACGCAGCCAGCGACACCACATTCATCCCGATCGGATGCTCCTTTGAAAAGATATTTAATAAAGAATAGTTATAAATAGTCAATATGGATGATTTTAATGTTTTTTTTTGTGTTATTCTGCCCATAACTTCTAAACGACTTAAGCTACAGAAACGATCTAAGTACTGTTATCTTCTGTCGTTAAACACGCAGCCAACGATATTTCATTCATCCCGATCTGATGCTCCGTTGAACAGATATTTAATAAAGAATAGATATAGATATTCAATAAGGATGATTTTACCGTTTTTTTTTTTTGTGTTATTCTGCCCATAACTTCTAAACGACTTACGCTACAGAAATGATGTAAGTACTGTTGTCTTCTGGCGTTAAATACGCAGCCAACGACATCACACTCATCCCATCCAATAAAGAAGATTTTACCGTTGTTTTTTTTGTGTTATTCTGCCCATAACTTCTAAACGACTTAAGCTACAGAAATGATGTAAGTACTGTTGTCTTCTGGCGTTAAATTCGCAGCCAACGACACCACATTCATCCCGATCGGATGCTCCGTTGAAAAGATATTCAATAAAGACTATATATAAATAGTCAATAATCAATGTCAATGATTTTAACGTTGTTTTTTTTTTGTGTTATTCTGCCCAGAACTTCTAAACGACTTAAGCTAAAGAAATTGTGTCACTACTGTTGTCTTCTGGCGGTAAATACGCAGCCAACGACTTCACACTCATCCCTATCGGATGCTCCGTTGAAAAGATATTCAATAATGAATAGATATATATAGTCAATAAATATGATTTTACCGTTGTTTTTTTTGTGTTATTCTGCCCATAACTTCTAAACGACTTAAGCTACAGAAATGATGTAAGTACTGTTGTCTTCTAACGTTACATACGCAGCCAACGATACCACATTTATCCCGATCGGATGAAAAGATATTCAATAAAGAATAGATATAGATATTCAATAAAGATGATTTTACCGCTGGTTTTTTTTGTGTTATTCTGCCCATAACTTCTAAACGACTTAAGCTACAGAAATGATGTAAAAACTGATGTTATCTGGCGTTAAATACGCAGCCAACGACACCACATTCATCCCGATCGGATGCTCCGTTGAAAAGATATTCAATAAAGAATTGATATAGATATTCAATAAAGATGATTTTACCGTTGTTTTTTTTTGTGTTATTCTGCCCATAACTTCTAAACGACTTAAGCTACAGAAATGGCGTTAAATGCGCAGCCAACGACACCACATTCATCCCGATCGGATGCTCCGTTGAAAAGATATCCAATAAAGAATAGATATAGATATTCAATAAAGATGATTTTACCGCTGTTTTTTTTTGTGTTATTCTGCCCATAACTTCTAAACGACCTAAGCTACAGAAATGATGTAAGTACTGTTGTCTTCTGGCGTTAAATACGCAGCCAACGACACCACATTCATCCCGATCGGATGCTCCGTTGAAAAGATATTCAATAAAGAATAGATATAGATATTCAATAAAGATGATTTTACCGCTGTTTTTTTTTTGTGTTATTCTGCCCATAACTTCTAAACGACTTAAGCTACAGAAATGATGTAAGTACTGTTGTCTTCTGGCGTTAAATACGCAGCCAACGACACCACATTCATCCCGATCGGATGCTCCGTTGAAAAGATATCCAATAAAGAAGATTTTACCGTTGTTTTTTTTGTGTTATTCTGCCCATAACTTCTAAACGACTTAAGCTACAGAAATGATGTAAGTACTGTTGTGTTCTGGCGTTAAATTCGCAGCCAACGACATCACATTCATCCCGATCGGATGCTCCGTTGAAAAGATATTCAATAAAGACTATATATAAATAGTCAATAAAGATGATTTTAACGTTGTTTTTTTTTTGTGTTATTCTGCCCATAACTTCTAAACGACTTAACGACGATACGCAGCCAAGGACTTCACACTCATCCCTATCGGATGCTCCGTTGAAAAGATATTCAATAATGAATAGATATATATAGTCAATAAATATGATTTTACCGTTGTTTTTTTTGTGTTATTCTGCCCATAACTTCTAAACGACTTAAGCTACAGCAATGATGTTAGTTATGTTGTCTTGTAGCGTTAAATACGCAGCCAACGATACCACATTCATCCCGATCTGATGCTCCGTTGAAAAGATATTCAATAAAGACTATATATAAATAGTCAATAAAGATGATTTTAACGTTGTTTTTTTTTGTGTTATTCTGCCCATAACTTCTAAACGACTTAAGCTACGATCTAAGTACTGTTGTCTTCTGTCGTTAAACACGCAGCCAACGATACCATTCATCCCGATCTGATGCTCCGTTGAAAAGATATTCAATAAAGAATAGTAATAAATAGTCAATAAAGATGATTTTACAGTTGATTTTTTTTTGTGTTATTCTGCCCATAACTTCTAAACGACTAAAGCTACAGAAATAATGTAAGTATTGTTGTCTTCTACCGTTCAACACGCAGCCAACGACACCACATTCATCCCGATCTGATGCTCCGTTGAAAAGATATTCAATAAAGAATAGATATAGATATTCAATAAAGATGATTTTACCGCTGTTTTTTTTTTGTGTTATTCTGCCCATAACTTCTAAACGACTTAAGCTACAGAAATGATGTAAGTACTGTTGTCTTCTGGCGTTAAATACGCAGCCAACGACACCACATTCATCCCGATCGGATGCTCCGTTGAAAAGATATTCAATAAAGAATAGATATAGATATTCAATAAAGATGATTTTACCGTTGTTTTTTTTTGTGTTATTCTGCCCATAACTTCTAAACGACTTGAGCTACAGAAATGATGTAAGTACTGTTGTCTTTTAACGTTACATACGCAGCCAACGATACCACATTCATCCCGATCGGATGAAAATATATTCAATAAAGAATAGATATAGATATTCAATAAAGATGATTTTACCGCTGGTTTTTTTTGTGTTATTCTGCCCATAACTTCTAAACGACTTAAGCTACAGAAATGATGTAAAAACTGATGTTATCTGGCGTTAAATACGCAGCCAACGACATCACATTCATCCCGATCGGATGCTCCGTTGAAAAGATATTCAATAAAGAATAGATATAGATATTCAATAAAGATGATTTTACCGCTGTTTTTTTTTTTGTGTTATTCTGCCCATAACTTCTAAACGACCTAAGCTACAGAAATGATGTAAGTACTGTTGTCTTCTGGCGTTAAATACGCAGCCAACGACACCACATTCATCCCGATCGGATGCTCCGTTGAAAATATATTCAATAAAGAATTGATATAGATATTCAATAAAGATGATTTTAACGTTGTTTTTTTTGTGTTATTCTGCCCATAACTTCTAAACGACTTAAGCTACAGAAATGGCGTTAAATACGCAGCCAACGACACCACATTCATCCCGATCGGATGCTCCGTTGAAAAGATATCCAATAAAGAAGATTTTACCGTTGTTTATTTTTGTGTTATTCTGCCCATAACTTCTAAACGACTTAAGCTATAGAAATGATGTAAGTACTGTTGTCTTCTGGCGTTAAATACGCAGCCAACGACACTACATTCATCCCGATCGGATGCTCCGTTGAAAAGATATTCAATAAAGAATAGATATAGATATTCAATAAAGATGATTTTACCGTTGTTTTTTTTTTGTGTTATTCTGACCATAACTTCTAAACGACTTAAGCTACAGAAATGATGTAAAAACTGTTGTCTTCTGGCGTTAAATACGCAGCCAGCGACACCACATTCATCCCGATCGGATGCTCCTTTGAAAAGATATTTAATAAAGAATAGTTATAAATAGTCAATATGGATGATTTTAATGTTTTTTTTTGTGTTATTCTGCCCATAACTTCTAAACGACTTAAGCTACAGAAACGATCTAAGTACTGTTATCTTCTGTCGTTAAACACGCAGCCAACGATATTTCATTCATCCCGATCTGATGCTCCGTTGAACAGATATTTAATAAAGAATAGATATAGATATTCAATAAGGATGATTTTACCGTTTTTTTTTTTGTGTTATTCTGCCCATAACTTCTAAACGACTTACGCTACAGAAATGATGTAAGTACTGTTGTCTTCTGGCGTTAAATACGCAGCCAACGACATCACACTCATCCCATCCAATAAAGAAGATTTTACCGTTGTTTTTTTTGTGTTATTCTGCCCATAACTTCTAAACGACTTAAGCTACAGAAATGATGTAAGTACTGTTGTCTTCTAACGTTACATACGCAGCCAACGATACCACATTTATCCCGATCGGATGAAAAGATATTCAATAAAGAATAGATATAGATATTCAATAAAGATGATTTTACCGCTGGTTTTTTTTGTGTTATTCTGCCCATAACTTCTAAACGACTTAAGCTACAGAAATGATGTAAAAACTGATGTTATCTGGCGTTAAATACGCAGCCAACGACACCACATTCATCCCGATCGGATGCTCCGTTGAAAAGATATTCAATAAAGAATTGATATAGATATTCAATAAAGATGATTTTACCGTTGTTTTTTTGTGTTATTCTGCCCATAACTTCTAAACGACTTAAGCTACAGAAATGGCGTTAAATGCGCAGCCAACGACACCACATTCATCCCGATCGGATGCTCCGTTGAAAAGATATCCAATAAAGAATAGATATAGATATTCAATAAAGATGATTTTACCGCTGTTTTTTTTTGTGTTATTCTGCCCATAACTTCTAAACGACCTAAGCTACAGAAATGATGTAAGTTTTGTTGTTATCTGGCGTTAAATACGCAGCCAACGACACCACATTCATCCCGATCGGATGCTCCGTTGAAAAGATATTCAATAAAGAATAGATATAGATATTCAATAAAGATGATTTTACCGCTGTTTTTTTTTGTGTTATTCTGCCCAGAACTTCTAAACGACCTAAGCTACAGAAATGATGTAAGTACTGTTGTCTTCTGGCGTTAAATACGCAGCCAACGACACCACATTCATCCCGATCGGATGCTCCGTTGAAAAGATATTCAATAAAGAATTGATATAGATATTCAATAAAGATGATTTTACCG
This sequence comes from Drosophila rufa, assembly GCA_018153105.1. Classification (NCBI taxonomy): domain Eukaryota; kingdom Metazoa; phylum Arthropoda; class Insecta; order Diptera; family Drosophilidae; genus Drosophila; species Drosophila rufa. The sequence continues at coordinate 140,664 of JAECXS010000115.1, read as the reverse complement.
TTGTTTTTTTTGTGTTATTCTGCCCATAACTTCTAAACGACTTAAGCTACAGAAATGGCGTTAAATGCGCAGCCAACGACACCACATTCATCCCGATCGGATGCTCCGTTGAAAAGATATCCAATAAAGAAGATTTTACCGTTGTTTATTTTTGTGTTATTCTGCCCATAACTTCTAAACGACTTAAGCTATAGAAATGATGTAAGTACTGTTGTCTTCTGGCGTTAAATACGCAGCCAACGACACCACATTCATCCCGATCGGATGCTCCGTTGAAAAGATATTCAATAAAGAATAGATATAGATATTCAATAAAGATGATTTTACCGTTGTTTTTTTTTGTGTTATTCTGACCATAACTTCTAAACGACTTAAGCTACAGAAATGATGTAAAAACTGTTGTCTTCTGGCGTTAAATACGCAGCCAACGACACCACATTCATCCCGATCGGATGCTCCTTTGAAAAGATATTTAATAAAGAATAGTTATAAATAGTCAATATGGATGATTTTAATGTTTTTTTTTGTGTTATTCTGCCCATAACTTCTAAACGACTTAAGCTACAGAAACGATCTAAGTACTGTTGTCTTCTGTCGTTAAACACGCAGCCAACGATACTTCATTCATCCCGATCTGATGCTCCGTTGAACAGATATTTAATAAAGAATAGATATAGATATTCAATACGGATGATTTTACCGTTTTTTTTTTTTTGTGTTATTCTGCCCATAACTTCTAAACGACTTAAGCTACAGAAATGGCGTTAAATGCGCAGCCAACGACACCACATTCATCCCGATCGGATGCTCCGTTGAAAAGATATCCAATAAAGAAGATTTTACCGTTGTTTATTTTTGTGTTATTCTGCCCATAACTTCTAAACGACTTAAGCTATAGAAATGATGTAAGTACTGTTGTCTTCTGGCGTTAAATACGCAGCCAACGACACCACATTCATCCCGATCGGATGCTCCGTTGAAAAGATATTCAATAAAGAATAGATATAGATATTCAATAAAGATGATTTTACCGTTGTTTTTTTTGTGTTATTCTGACCATAACTTCTAAACGACTTAAGCTACAGAAATGATGTAAAAACTGTTGTCTTCTGGCGTTAAATACGCAGCCAACGACACCACATTCATCCCGATCGGATGCTCCTTTGAAAAGATATTTAATAAAGAATAGTTATAAATAGTCAATATGGATGATTTTAATGTTTTTTTTTGTGTTATTCTGCCCATAACTTCTGAACGACTTAAGCTACAGAAACGATCTAAGTACTGTTGTCTTCTGTCGTTAAACACGCAGCCAACGATACTTCATTCATCCCGATCTGATGCTCCGTTGAACAGATATTTAATAAAGAATAGATATAGATATTCAATACGGATGATTTTACCGTTTTTTTTTTTGTGTTATTCTGCCCATAACTTCTAAACGACTTAAGCTACAGAAATTGTGTCACTACTGTTGTCTTCTAGCGTTAAATACGCAGCCAACGACACCACACTCATCCCTATCGGATGCTCCGTTGAAAAGATATTCAATAATGAATAGATATAGATATTCAATAGAGATGATTTTACCGTTGTTTTTTTTTGTGTTATTCTGCCCATAACTTCTAAACGACTTAAGCTACAGAAATGATGTAAGTACTGTTTTCTTCTGGCGTTAAATTCGCAGCCAACGACACCACATTCATCCCGATCGGATGCTCCGTTGAAAAGATATTCAATAAAGACTATATATAAATAGTCAATAAAGATGATTTTAACGTTGTTTTTTTTTTTGTGTTATTCTGCCCAGAACTTCTAAACGACTTAAGCTACAGAAATTGTGTCACTACTGTTGTCTTCTGGCGTTAAATACGCAGCCAACGACTTTACACTCATCCCTATCGGATGCTCCGTTGAAAAGATATTCAATAATGAATAGATATATATAGTCAATAAATATGAATTTACCGTTGTTTTTTTTGTGTTATTCTGCCCATAACTTCTAAACGACTTAAGCTACAGAAATGATGTAAGTACTGTTTTCTTCCGGCGTTAAATTCGCAGCCAACGACACCACATTCATCCCGATCTGATGCTCCGTTGAAAAGATATTCAATAAAGACTATATATAAATAGTCAATAAAGATGATTTTAACATTTTTTTTTTTTTGTGTTATTCTGCCCATAACTTCTAAACGACTTAAGCTACAGAAATTGTGTCACTACTGTTGTCTTCTAGCGTTAAATACGCAGCCAACGACACCACACTCATCCCTATCGGATGCTCCGTTGAAAAGATATTCAATAATGAATAGATATAGATATTCAATAGAGATGATTTTACCGTTGTTTTTTTTTGTGTTATTCTGCCCATAACTTCTAAACGACTTAAGCTACAGAAATGATGTAAGTACTGTTGTCTTCTGGCGTTAAATACGCAGCCAACGACACCACATTCATCCCGATCGGATGCTCCGTTGAAAAGATATCCAATAAAAAGATTTTACCGTTGTTTTTTTTGTGTTATTCTGCCCATAACTTCTAAACGACTTAAGCTACAGAAATGATGTAAGTACTGTTTTCTTCTGGCGTTAAATTCGCAGCCAACGACACCACATTCATCCCGATCGGATGCTCCGTTGAAAAGATATTCAATAAAGACTATATATAAATAGTCAATAAAGATGATTTTAACGTTGTTTTTTTTTTTGTGTTATTCTGCCCAGAACTTCTAAACGACTTAAGCTACAGAAATTGTGTCACTACTGTTGTCTTCTGGCGTTAAATACGCAGCCAACGACTTTACACTCATCCCTATCGGATGCTCCGTTGAAAAGATATTCAATAATGAATAGATATATATAGTCAATAAATATGAATTTACCGTTGTTTTTTTTGTGTTATTCTGCCCATAACTTCTAAACGACTTAAGCTACAGAAATGATGTAAGTACTGTTTTCTTCTGGCGTTAAATTCGCAGCCAACGACACCACATTCATCCCGATCTGATGCTCCGTTGAAAAGATATTCAATAAAGACTATATATAAATAGTCAATAAAGATGATTTTAACATTGTTTTTTTTTTGTGTTATTCTGCCCATAACTTCTAAACGACTTAAGCTACAGAAACGATCTAAGTACTGTTGTCTTCTGTCGTTAAACACGCAGCCAACGATACCATACATCCCGATCTGATGCTCCGTTGAAAAGATATTCAATAAAGAATAGTTATAAATAGTCAATAAAGATGATTTTACAGTTGATTTTTTTTGTGTTATTCTGCCCATAACTTCTAAACGACTAAAGCTACAGAAATAATGTAAGTATTGTTGTCTTCTACCGTTCAACACGCAGCCAACGACACCACATTCATCCCGATCTGATGCTCCGTTGAAAAGATATTCAATAAAGAATAGATATAGATATTCAATAAAGATGATTTTACCGCTGTTTTTTTTGTGTTATTCTGCCCATAACTTCTAAACGACTTAAGCTACAGAAATGATGTAAGTACTGTTGTCTTCTGGCGTTAAATACGCAGCCAACGACACCACATTCATCCCGATCGGATGCTCCGTTGAAAAGATATTCAATAAAGAATAGATATAGATATTCAATAAGGATGATTTAACCGTTGTTTTTTTTGTGTTATTCTGCGCATAACTTCTAAACGACTAAAGCTACAGAAATAATGTAAGTATTGTTGTCTTCTACCGTTCAACACGCAGCCAACGACACCACATTCATCCCGATCTGATGCTCCGTTGAAAAGATATTCAATAAAGAATAGATATAGATATTCAATAAAGATGATTTTACCGCTGTTTATTTTTGTGTTATTCTGCCCATAACTTCTAAACGACTTAAGCTACAGAAATGATGTAAGTACTGTTGTCTTCTGTCGTTAAACACGCAGCCAACGATACTTCATTCATCCCGATCTGATGCTCCGTTGAACAGATATTTAATAAAGAATAGATATAGATATTCAATACGGATGATTTTACCGTTTTTTTTTTTTGTGTTATTCTGCCCATAACTTCTAAACGACTTAAGCTACAGAAATTGTGTCACTACTGTTGTCTTCTAGCGTTAAATACGCAGCCAACGACACCACATTCATCCCGATCGGATGCTCCTTTGAAAAGATATTTAATAAAGAATAGTTATAAATAGTCAATATGGATGATTTTAATGTTTTTTTTTGTGTTATTCTGCCCATAACTTCTAAACGACTTAAGCTACAGAAACGATCTAAGTACTGTTGTCTTCTGTCGTTAAACACGCAGCCAACGATACTTCATTCATCCCGATCTGATGCTCCGTTGAACAGATATTTAATAAAGAATAGATATAGATATTCAATACGGATGATTTTACCGTTTTTTTTTTTTGTGTTATTCTGCCCATAACTTCTAAACGACTTAAGCTACAGAAATTGTGTCACTACTGTTGTCTTCTAGCGTTAAATACGCAGCCAACGACACCACACTCATCCCTATCGGATGCTCCGTTGAAAAGATATTCAATAATGAATAGATATAGATATTCAATAGAGATGATTTTACCGTTGTTTTTTTTTGTGTTATTCTGCCCATAACTTCTAAACGACTTAAGCTACAGAAATGATGTAAGTACTGTTTTCTTCTGGCGTTAAATTCGCAGCCAACGACACCACATTCATCCCGATCGGATGCTCCGTTGAAAAGATATTCAATAAAGACTATATATAAATAGTCAATAAAGATGATTTTAACGTTGTTTTTTTTTTTTGTGTTATTCTGCCCAGAACTTCTAAACGACTTAAGCTACAGAAATTGTGTCACTACTGTTGTCTTCTGGCGTTAAATACGCAGCCAACGACTTTACACTCATCCCTATCGGATGCTCCGTTGAAAAGATATTCAATAATGAATAGATATATATAGTCAATAAATATGAATTTACCGTTGTTTTTTTTGTGTTATTCTGCCCATAACTTCTAAACGACTTAAGCTACAGAAATGATGTAAGTACTGTTTTCTTCCGGCGTTAAATTCGCAGCCAACGACACCACATTCATCCCGATCTGATGCTCCGTTGAAAAGATATTCAATAAAGACTATATATAAATAGTCAATAAAGATGATTTTAACATTTTTTTTTTTTGTGTTATTCTGCCCATAACTTCTAAACGACTTAAGCTACAGAAACGATCTAAGTACTGTTGTCTTCTGTCGTTAAACACGCAGCCAACGATACCATACATCCCGATCTGATGCTCCGTTGAAAAGATATTCAATAAAGAATAGTTATAAATAGTCAATAAAGATGATTTTACAGTTGATTTTTTTGTGTTATTCTGCCCATAACTTCTAAACGACTAAAGCTACAGAAATAATGTAAGTATTGTTGTCTTCTACCGTTCAACACGCAGCCAACGACACCACATTCATCCCGATCTGATGCTCCGTTGAAAAGATATTCAATAAAGAATAGATATAGATATTCAATAAAGATGATTTTACCGCTGTTTTTTTTTGTGTTATTCTGCCCATAACTTCTAAACGACTTAAGCTACAGAAATGATGTAAGTACTGTTGTCTTCTGGCGTTAAATACGCAGCCAACGATACCACATTCATCCCGATCGGATGCTCCGTTGAAAAGATATTCAATAAAGAATAGATATAGATATTCAATAAAGATGATTTTACCGTTGTTTTTTTTTGTGTTATTCTGCCCATAACTTCTAAACGACTTAAGCTACAGAAATGATGTAAGTACTGTTGTCTTCTGGCGTTAAATACGCAGCCAACGATACCACATTCATCCCGATCGGATGAAAAGATATTCAATAAAGAATAGATATAGATATTCAATAAAGATGATTTTACCGCTGGTTTTTTTTGTGTTATTCTGCCCATAACTTCTAAACGACTTAAGCTACAGAAATGATGTAAAAACTGATGTTATCTGGCGTTAAATACGCAGCCAACGACACCACATTCATCCCGATCGGATGCTCCGTTGAAAAGATATTCAATAAAGAATTGATATAGATATTCAATAAAGATGATTTTACCGCTGTTTTTTTTGTGTTATTCTGCCCATAACTTCTAAACGACTTAAGCTACAGAAATTGTGTCACTACTGTTGTCTTCTGGCGTTAAATACGCAGCCAACGACACCACATTCATCCCGATCGGATGCTCCGTTGAAAAGATATTCAATAAAGAATAGATATAGATATTCAATAAAGATGATTTTACCGCTGTTTTTTTTGTGTTATTCTGCCCATAACTTCTAAACGACTTAAGCTACAGAAATGATGTAAGTACTGTTGTCTTCTGGCGTTAAATACGCAGCCAACGATACCACATTCATCCCGATCGGATGAAAAGATATTCAATAAAGAATAGATATAGATATTCAATAAAGATAATTTTACCGCTGTTTTTTTTGAGTTATTCTGCCCATAACTTCTAAACGACTTAAGCTACAGAAATTGTGTCACTACTGTTGTCTTCTAGCGTTAAATACGCAGCCAACGACACCACACTCATCCCTATCGGATGCTCCGTTGAAAAGATATTCAATAATGAATAGATATAGATATTCAATAGAGATGATTTTACCGTTGTTTTTATTCTGCCCATAACTTCTAAACGACTTAAGCTACAGAAATGATGTAAGTACTGTTGTCTTCTGGCGTTAAATACGCAGCCAACGACATCACACTCATCCCATCCAATAAAGAAGATTTTACCGTTGTTTTTTTTGTGTTATTCTGCCCATAACTTCTAAACGACTTAAGCTACAGAAATGATGTAAGTACTGTTGTCTTCTGGCGTTAAATTCGCAGCCAACGACACCACATTCATCCCGATCGGATGCTCCGTTGAAAAGATATTCAATAAAGACTATATATAAATAGTCAATAATCAATGTCAATGATTTTAACGTTGTTTTTTTTTTTGTGTTATTCTGCCCAGAACTTCTAAACGACTTAAGCTACAGAAATTGTGTCACTACTGTTGTCTTCTGGCGTTAAATACGCAGCCAACGACTTCACACTCATCCCTATCGGATGCTCCGTTGAAAAGATATTCAATAATGAATAGATATATATAGTCAATAAATATGATTTTACCGTTGTTTTTTTTGTGTTATTCTGCCCATAACTTCTAAACGACTTAAGCTACAGAAATGATGTAAGTACTGTTGTCTTCTAACGTTACATACGCAGCCAACGATACCACATTTATCCCGATCGGATGAAAAGATATTCAATAAAGAATAGATATAGATATTCAATAAAGATGATTTTACCGCTGGTTTTTTTGTGTTATTCTGCCCATAACTTCTAAACGACTTAAGCTACAGAAATGATGTAAAAACTGATGTTATCTGGCGTTAAATACGCAGCCAACGACACCACATTCATCCCGATCGGATGCTCCGTTGAAAAGATATTCAATAAAGAATTGATATAGATATTCAATAAAGATGATTTTACCGCTGTTTTTTTTTGTGTTATTCTGCCCATAACTTCTAAACGACCTAAGCTACAGAAATGATGTAAGTACTGTTGTCTTCTGGCGTTAAATACGCAGCCAACGACACCACATTCATCCCGATCGGATGCTCCGTTGAAAAGATATTCAATAAAGAATTGATATAGATATTCAATAAAGATGATTTTACCGTTGTTTTTTTTTGTGTTATTCTGCCCATAACTTCTAAACGACTTAAGCTACAGAAATGGCGTTAAATACGCAGCCAACGATACCACATTCATCCCGATCGGATGAAAAGATATTCAATAAAGAATAGATATAGATATTCAATAAAGATAATTTTACCGCTGTTTTTTTTGAGTTATTCTGCCCATAACTTCTAAACGACTTAAGCTACAGAAATTGTGTCACTACTGTTGTCTTCTAGCGTTAAATACGCAGCCAACGACACCACACTCATCCCTATCGGATGCTCCGTTGAAAAGATATTCAATAATGAATAGATATAGATATTCAATAGAGATGATTTTACCGTTGTTTTTATTCTGCCCATAACTTCTAAACGACTTAAGCTACAGAAATGATGTAAGTACTGTTGTCTTCTGGCGTTAAATACGCAGCCAACGACATCACACTCATCCCATCCAATAAAGAAGATTTTACCGTTGTTTTTTTTGTGTTATTCTGCCCATAACTTCTAAACGACTTAAGCTACAGAAATGATGTAAGTACTGTTGTCTTCTGGCGTTAAATTCGCAGCCAACGACACCACATTCATCCCGATCGGATGCTCCGTTGAAAAGATATTCAATAAAGACTATATATAAATAGTCAATAATCAATGTCAATGATTTTAATGTTGTTTTTTTTTTGTGTTATTCTGCCCAGAACTTCTAAACGACTTAAGCTACAGAAATTGTGTCACTACTGTTGTCTTCTGGCGTTAAATACGCAGCCAACGACTTCACACTCATCCCTATCGGATGCTCCGTTGAAAAGATATTCAATAATGAATAGATATATATAGTCAATAAATATGATTTTACCGTTGTTTTTTTTGTGTTATTCTGCCCATAACTTCTAAACGACTTAAGCTACAGAAATGATGTAAGTACTGTTGTCTTCTAACGTTACATACGCAGCCAACGATACCACATTTATCCCGATCGGATGAAAAGATATTCAATAAAGAATAGATATAGATATTCAATAAAGATGATTTTACCGCTGGTTTTTTTTGTGTTATTCTGCCCATAACTTCTAAACGACTTAAGCTACAGAAATGATGTAAAAACTGATGTTATCTGGCGTTAAATACGCAGCCAACGACACCACATTCATCCCGATCGGATGCTCCGTTGAAAAGATATTCAATAAAGAATTGATATAGATATTCAATAAAGATGATTTTACCGTTGTTTTTTTTGTGTTATTCTGCCCATAACTTCTAAACGACCTAAGCTACAGAAATGATGTAAGTACTGTTGTCTTCTGGCGTTAAATACGCAGCCAACGACACCACATTCATCCCGATCGGATGCTCCGTTGAAAAGATATTCAATAAAGAATTGATATAGATATTCAATAAAGATGATTTTACCGTTGTTTTTTTTGTGTTATTCTGCCCATAACTTCTAAACGACTTAAGCTACAGAAATGGCGTTAAATGCGCAGCCAACGACACCACATTCATCCCGATCGGATGCTCCGTTGAAAAGATATCCAATAAAGAAGATTTTACCGTTGTTTATTTTTGTGTTATTCTGCCCATAACTTCTAAACGACTTAAGCTATAGAAATGATGTAAGTACTGTTGTCTTCTGGCGTTAAATACGCAGCCAACGACAGCACACTCATCCCGATCGGATGCTCCGTTGAAAAGATATTCAATAAAGAATAGATATAGATATTCAATAAAGATGATTTTACCGTTGTTTTTTTTGTGTTATTCTGACCATAACTTCTAAACGACTTAAGCTACAGAAATGATGTAAAAACTGTTGTCTTCTGGCGTTAAATACGCAGCCAACGACACCACATTCATCCCGATCGGATGCTCCTTTGAAAAGATATTTAATAAAGAATAGTTATAAATAGTCAATATGGATGATTTTAATGTTTTTTTTGTGTTATTCTGCCCATAACTTCTAAACGACTTAAGCTACAGAAACGATCTAAGTACTGTTGTCTTCTGTCGTTAAACACGCAGCCAACGATACTTCATTCATCCCGATCTGATGCTCCGTTGAACAGATATTTAATAAAGAATAGATATAGATATTCAATACGGATGATTTTACCGTTTTTTTTTTTTGTGTTATTCTGCCCATAACTTCTAAACGACTTAAGCTACAGAAATTGTGTCACTACTGTTGTCTTCTAGCGTTAAATACGCAGCCAACGACACCACACTCATCCCTATCGGATGCTCCGTTGAAAAGATATTCAATAATGAATAGATATAGATATTTAATAGAGATGATTTTACCGTTGTTTTTTTTTGTGTTATTCTGCCCATAACTTCTAAACGACTTAAGCTACAGAAATGATGTAAGTACTGTTGTCTTCTGGCGTTAAATACGCAGCCAACGACACCACATTCATCCCGATCGGATGCTCCGTTGAAAAGATATCCAATAAAGAAGATTTTACCGTTGTTTTTTTTGTGTTATTCTGCCCATAACTTCTAAACGACTTAAGCTACAGAAATGATGTAAGTACTGTTTTCTTCTGGCGTTAAATTCGCAGCCAACGACACCACATTCATCCCGATCGGATGCTCCGTTGAAAAGATATTCAATAAAGACTATATATAAATAGTCAATAAAGATGATTTTAACGTTGTTTTTTTTTGTGTTATTCTGCCCAGAACTTCTAAACGACTTAAGCTACAGAAATTGTGTCACTACTGTTGTCTTCTGGCGTTAAATACGCAGCCAACGACTTTACACTCATCCCTATCGGATGCTCCGTTGAAAAGATATTCAATAATGAATAGATATATATAGTCAATAAATATGAATTTACCGTTGTTTTTTTTGTGTTATTCTGCCCATAACTTCTAAACGACTTAAGCTACAGCAATGATGTTAGTTATGTTGTCTTGTTGCGTTAAATACGCAGCCAACGATACCACATTCATCCCGATCTGATGCTCCGTTGAAAAGATATTCAATAAAGACTATATATAAATAGTCAATAAAGATGATTTTAACGTTGTTTTTTTTTGTGTTATTCTGCCCATAACTTCTAAACGACTTAAGCTACAGAAACGATCTAAGTACTGTTGTCTTCTGTCGTTAAACACGCAGCCAACGATACCATACATCCCGATCTGATGCTCCGTTGAAAAGATATTCAATAAAGAATAGTTATAAATAGTCAATAAAGATGATTTTACAGTTGATTTTTTTGTGTTATTCTGCCCATAACTTCTAAACGACTAAAGCTACAGAAATAATGTAAGTATTGTTGTCTTCTACCGTTCAACACGCAGCCAACGACACCACATTCATCCCGATCTGATGCTCCGTTGAAAAGATATTCAATAAAGAATAGATATAGATATTCAATAAAGATGATTTTACCGCTGTTTTTTTTGTGTTATTCTGCCCATAACTTCTAAACGACTTAAGCTACAGAAATGATGTAAGTACTGTTGTCTTCTGGCGTTAAATACGCAGCCAACGACACCACATTCATCCCGATCGGATGCTCCGTTGAAAAGATATTCAATAAAGAATAGATATAGATATTCAATAAAGATGATTTTACCGTTGTTTTTTTTTTGTGTATTCTGCCCATAACTTCTAAACGACTTAAGCTACAGAAATGGCGTTAAATACGCAGCCAACGACACCACATTCATCCCGATCGGATGCTCCGTTGAAAAGATATCCAATAAAGAAGATTTTACCGTTGTTTATTTTTGTGTTATTCTGCCCATAACTTCTAAACGACTTAAGCTACAGAAATGATGTAAGTACTGTTGTCTTCTGGCGTTAAATACGCAGCCAACGACACCATATTCATCCCGATCGGATGCTCCGTTGAAAAGATATTCAATAAAGAATAGATATAGATATTTAATAAAGATGATTTTACCGTTGTTTTTTTGTGTTATTCTGACCATAACTTCTAAACGACTTAAGCTACAGAAATGATGTAAAAACTGTTGTCTTCTGGCGTTAAATACGCAGCCAACGACACCACATTCATCCCGATCGGATGCTCCGTTGAAAAGATATTCAATAAAGAATAGATATAGATATTCAATAAAGATGATTTTACCGTTGTTTTTTTTTTGTGTTATTCTGACCATAACTTCTAAACGACTTAAGCTACAGAGATGGTGTAAGTTTTTTTGTCTTCTGGCGTTAAATACGCAGCCAACGACACCACATTCATCCCGATGGGATGCTCCTTTGAAAAGATATTTAATAAAGAATAGATATAGATATTCAATATGGATGATTTTACCGTTTTTTTTTTTTGTGATATTCTGCCCATAACTTCTAAACGACTTAAGCTACAGAAATTGTGTCACTACTGTAGTCTTCTGGCGTTAAATACGCAGCCAACGACACCACACTCATCCCTATCGGATGCTCCGTTGAAAAGATATTCAATAATGAATAGATGTAGATATTCAATAGAGATTATTTTACCGTTGTTTTTTTTTGTGTTATTCTGCCCATAACTTCTAAACGACTTAAGCTACAGAAATGATGTAAGTACTGTTGTCTTCTGGCGTTAAATACGCAGCCAACGACAGCACACTCATCCCGATCGGATGCTCCGTTGAAAAGATATTCAATAAAGAATAGATATAGATATTCAATAAAGATGATTTTACCGCTGTTTTTTTGTGTTATTCTGCCCATAACTTCTAAACGACTTAAGCTACAGAAATGATGTAAGTACTGTTGTCTTCTGGCGTTAAATACGCAGCCAACGACACCACATTCATCCCGATCGGATGCTCCGTTGAAAAGATATTCAATAAAGAATAGATATAGATATTCAATAAAGATGATTTTACCGTTGTTTTTTTTTTGTGTTATTCTGCCCATAACTTCTAAACGACTTAAGCTACAGAAATGGCGTTAAATACGCAGCCAACGACACCACATTCATCCCGATCGGATGCTCCGTTGAAAAGATATCCAATAAAGAAGATTTTACCGTTGTTTATTTTTGTGTTATTCTGCCCATAACTTCTAAACGACTTAAGCTACAGAAATGATGTAAGTGCTGTTGTCTTCTGGCGTTAAATACGCAGCCAACGACACCACATTCATCCCGATCGGATGCTCCGTTGAAAAGATATTCAATAAAGAATAGATATAGATATTTAATAAAGATGATTTTACCGTTGTTTTTTTGTGTTATTCTGCCCATAACTTCTAAACGACTTAAGCTACAGAAATGATGTAAAAACTGTTGTCTTCTGGCGTTAAATACGCAGCCAACGACACCACATTCATCCCGATCGGATGCTCCGTTGAAAAGATATTCAATAAAGAATAGATATAGATATTCAATAAAGATGATTTTACCGTTGTTTTTTTTTTGTGTTATTCTGCCCATAACTTCTAAACGACTTAAGCTACAGAAATGATGTAAGTACTGTTTTCTTCCGGCGTTAAATTCGCAGCCAACGACACCACATTCATCCCGATCTGATGCTCCGTTGAAAAGATATTCAATAAAGACTATATATAAATAGTCAATAAAGATGATTTTAACATTTTTTTTTTTTTTGTGTTATTCTGCCCATAACTTCTAAACGACTTAAGCTACAGAAATTGTGTCACTACTGTTGTCTTCTAGCGTTAAATACGCAGCCAACGACACCACACTCATCCCTATCGGATGCTCCGTTGAAAAGATATTCAATAATGAATAGATATAGATATTCAATAGAGATGATTTTACCGTTGTTTTTTTTTGTGTTATTCTGCCCATAACTTCTAAACGACTTAAGCTACAGAAATGATGTAAGTACTGTTGTCTTCTGGCGTTAAATACGCAGCCAACGACACCACATTCATCCCGATCGGATGCTCCGTTGAAAAGATATCCAATAAAAAAGATTTTACCGTTGTTTTTTTTGTGTTATTCTGCCCATAACTTCTAAACGACTTAAGCTACAGAAATGATGTAAGTACTGTTTTCTTCTGGCGTTAAATTCGCAGCCAACGACACCACATTCATCCCGATCGGATGCTCCGTTGAAAAGATATTCAATAAAGACTATATATAAATAGTCAATAAAGATGATTTTAACGTTGTTTTTTTTTTTGTGTTATTCTGCCCAGAACTTCTAAACGACTTAAGCTACAGAAATTGTGTCACTACTGTTGTCTTCTGGCGTTAAATACGCAGCCAACGACTTTACACTCATCCCTATCGGATGCTCCGTTGAAAAGATATTCAATAATGAATAGATATATATAGTCAATAAATATGAATTTACCGTTGTTTTTTTTGTGTTATTCTGCCCATAACTTCTAAACGACTTAAGCTACAGAAATGATGTAAGTACTGTTTTCTTCTGGCGTTAAATTCGCAGCCAACGACACCACATTCATCCCGATCTGATGCTCCGTTGAAAAGATATTCAATAAAGACTATATATAAATAGTCAATAAAGATGATTTTAACATTGTTTTTTTTTTTGTGTTATTCTGCCCATAACTTCTAAACGACTTAAGCTACAGAAACGATCTAAGTACTGTTGTCTTCTGTCGTTAAACACGCAGCCAACGATACCATACATCCCGATCTGATGCTCCGTTGAAAAGATATTCAATAAAGAATAGTTATAAATAGTCAATAAAGATGATTTTACAGTTGATTTTTTTGTGTTATTCTGCCCATAACTTCTAAACGACTAAAGCTACAGAAATAATGTAAGTATTGTTGTCTTCTACCGTTCAACACGCAGCCAACGACACCACATTCATCCCGATCTGATGCTCCGTTGAAAAGATATTCAATAAAGAATAGATATAGATATTCAATAAAGATGATTTTACCGCTGTTTTTTTTTGTGTTATTCTGCCCATAACTTCTAAACGACTTAAGCTACAGAAATGATGTAAGTACTGTTGTCTTCTGGCGTTAAATACGCAGCCAACGACACCACATTCATCCCGATCGGATGCTCCGTTGAAAAGATATTCAATAAAGAATAGATATAGATATTCAATAAGGATGATTTAACCGTTGTTTTTTTTTGTGTTATTCTGCGCATAACTTCTAAACGACTAAAGCTACAGAAATAATGTAAGTATTGTTGTCTTCTACCGTTCAACACGCAGCCAACGACACCACATTCATCCCGATCTGATGCTCCGTTGAAAAGATATTCAATAAAGAATAGATATAGATATTCAATAAAGATGATTTTACCGCTGTTTTTTTTGTGTTATTCTGCCCATAACTTCTAAACGACTTAAGCTACAGAAATGATGTAAGTACTGTTGTCTTCTGGCGTTAAATACGCAGCCAACGACACCACATTCATCCCGATCGGATGCTCCTTTGAAAAGATATTTAATAAAGAATAGTTATAAATAGTCAATATGGATGATTTTAATGTTTTTTTTTGTGTTATTCTGCCCATAACTTCTAAACGACTTAAGCTACAGAAACGATCTAAGTACTGTTGTCTTCTGTCGTTAAACACGCAGCCAACGATACTTCATTCATCCCGATCTGATGCTCCGTTGAACAGATATTTAATAAAGAATAGATATAGATATTCAATACGGATGATTTTACCGTTTTTTTTTTTTGTGTTATTCTGCCCATAACTTCTAAACGACTTAAGCTACAGAAATTGTGTCACTACTGTTGTCTTCTAGCGTTAAATACGCAGCCAACGACACCACACTCATCCCTATCGGATGCTCCGTTGAAAAGATATTCAATAATGAATAGATATAGATATTCAATAGAGATGATTTTACCGTTGTTTTTTTTTGTGTTATTCTGCCCATAACTTCTAAACGACTTAAGCTACAGAAATGATGTAAGTACTGTTTTCTTCTGGCGTTAAATTCGCAGCCAACGACACCACATTCATCCCGATCGGATGCTCCGTTGAAAAGATATTCAATAAAGACTATATATAAATAGTCAATAAAGATGATTTTAACGTTGTTTTTTTTTTTGTTTTATTCTGCCCAGAACTTCTAAACGACTTAAGCTACAGAAATTGTGTCACTACTGTTGTCTTCTGGCGTTAAATACGCAGCCAACGACTTTACACTCATCCCTATCGGATGCTCCGTTGAAAAGATATTCAATAATGAATAGATATATATAGTCAATAAATATGAATTTACCGTTGTTTTTTTTTGTGTTATTCTGCCCATAACTTCTAAACGACTTAAGCTACAGAAATGATGTAAGTACTGTTTTCTTCCGGCGTTAAATTCGCAGCCAACGACACCACATTCATCCCGATCTGATGCTCCGTTGAAAAGATATTCAATAAAGACTATATATAAATAGTCAATAAAGATGATTTTAACATTTTTTTTTTTTTGTGTTATTCTGCCCATAACTTCTAAACGACTTAAGCTACAGAAACGATCTAAGTACTGTTGTCTTCTGTCGTTAAACACGCAGCCAACGATACCATACATCCCGATCTGATGCTCCGTTGAAAAGATATTCAATAAAGAATAGTTATAAATAGTCAATAAAGATGATTTTACAGTTGATTTTTTTTGTGTTATTCTGCCCATAACTTCTAAACGACTAAAGCTACAGAAATAATGTAAGTATTGTTGTCTTCTACCGTTCAACACGCAGCCAACGACACCACATTCATCCCGATCTGATGCTCCGTTGAAAAGATATTCAATAAAGAATAGATATAGATATTCAATAAAGATGATTTTACCGCTGTTTTTTTTGTGTTATTCTGCCCATAACTTCTAAACGACTTAAGCTACAGAAATGATGTAAGTACTGTTGTCTTCTGGCGTTAAATACGCAGCCAACGACACCACATTCATCCCGATCGGATGCTCCGTTGAAAAGATATTCAATAAAGAATAGATATAGATATTCAATAAAGATGATTTTACCGTTGTTTTTTTTTGTGTTATTCTGCCCATAACTTCTAAACGACTTAAGCTACAGAAATGATGTAAGTACTGTTGTCTTCTGGCGTTAAATACGCAGCCAACGATACCACATTCATCCCGATCGGATGAAAAGATATTCAATAAAGAATAGATATAGATATTCAATAAAGATGATTTTACCGCTGGTTTTTTTTGTGTTATTCTGCCCATAACTTCTAAACGACTTAAGCTACAGAAATGATGTAAAAACTGATGTTATCTGGCGTTAAATACGCAGCCAACGACACCACATTCATCCCGATCGGATGCTCCGTTGAAAAGATATTCAATAAAGAATTGATATAGATATTCAATAAAGATGATTTTACCGCTGTTTTTTTTTGTGTTATTCTGCCCATAACTTCTAAACGACTTAAGCTACAGAAATTGTGTCACTACTGTTGTCTTCTGGCGTTAAATACGCAGCCAACGACACCACATTCATCCCGATCGGATGCTCCGTTGAAAAGATATTCAATAAAGAATAGATATAGATATTCAATAAAGATGATTTTACCGCTGTTTTTTTTTTGTGTTATTCTGCCCATAACTTCTAAACGACTTAAGCTACAGAAATGATGTAAGTACTGTTGTCTTCTGGCGTTAAATACGCAGCCAACGATACCACATTCATCCCGATCGGATGAAAAGATATTCAATAAAGAATAGATATAGATATTCAATAAAGATAATTTTACCGCTGTTTTTTTTTGAGTTATTCTGCCCATAACTTCTAAACGACTTAAGCTACAGAAATTGTGTCACTACTGTTGTCTTCTAGCGTTAAATACGCAGCCAACGACACCACACTCATCCCTATCGGATGCTCCGTTGAAAAGATATTCAATAATGAATAGATATAGATATTCAATAGAGATGATTTTACCGTTGTTTTTATTCTGCCCATAACTTCTAAACGACTTAAGCTACAGAAATGATGTAAGTACTGTTGTCTTCTGGCGTTAAATACGCAGCCAACGACATCACACTCATCCCATCCAATAAAGAAGATTTTACCGTTGTTTTTTTTGTGTTATTCTGCCCATAACTTCTAAACGACTTAAGCTACAGAAATGATGTAAGTACTGTTGTCTTCTGGCGTTAAATTCGCAGCCAACGACACCACATTCATCCCGATCGGATGCTCCGTTGAAAAGATATTCAATAAAGACTATATATAAATAGTCAATAATCAATGTCAATGATTTTAACGTTGTTTTTTTTTTTGTGTTATTCTGCCCAGAACTTCTAAACGACTTAAGCTACAGAAATTGTGTCACTACTGTTGTCTTCTGGCGTTAAATACGCAGCCAACGACTTCACACTCATCCCTATCGGATGCTCCGTTGAAAAGATATTCAATAATGAATAGATATATATAGTCAATAAATATGATTTTACCGTTGTTTTTTTTTGTGTTATTCTGCCCATAACTTCTAAACGACTTAAGCTACAGAAATGATGTAAGTACTGTTGTCTTCTAACGTTACATACGCAGCCAACGATACCACATTTATCCCGATCGGATGAAAAGATATTCAATAAAGAATAGATATAGATATTCAATAAAGATGATTTTACCGCTGGTTTTTTTTGTGTTATTCTGCCCATAACTTCTAAACGACTTAAGCTACAGAAATGATGTAAAAACTGATGTTATCTGGCGTTAAATACGCAGCCAACGACACCACATTCATCCCGATCGGATGCTCCGTTGAAAAGATATTCAATAAAGAATTGATATAGATATTCAATAAAGATGATTTTACCGTTGTTTTTTTTGTGTTATTCTGCCCATAACTTCTAAACGACCTAAGCTACAGAAATGATGTAAGTACTGTTGTCTTCTGGCGTTAAATACGCAGCCAACGACACCACATTCATCCCGATCGGATGCTCCGTTGAAAAGATATTCAATAAAGAATTGATATAGATATTCAATAAAGATGATTTTACCGTTGTTTTTTTTTGTGTTATTCTGCCCATAACTTCTAAACGACTTAAGCTACAGAAATGGCGTTAAATACGCAGCCAACGATACCACATTCATCCCGATCGGATGAAAAGATATTCAATAAAGAATAGATATAGATATTCAATAAAGATAATTTTACCGCTGTTTTTTTTGAGTTATTCTGCCCATAACTTCTAAACGACTTAAGCTACAGAAATTGTGTCACTACTGTTGTCTTCTAGCGTTAAATACGCAGCCAACGACACCACATTCATCCCGATCGGATGCTCCGTTGAAAAGATATTCAATAAAGAATTGATATAGATATTCAATAAAGATGATTTTACCGCTGTTTTTTTTTGTGTTATTCTGCCCATAACTTCTAAACGACCTAAGCTACAGAAATGATGTAAGTACTGTTGTCTTCTGGCGTTAAATACGCAGCCAACGACACCACATTCATCCCGATCGGATGCTCCGTTGAAAAGATATTCAATAAAGAATTGATATAGATATTCAATAAAGATGATTTTACCGTTGTTTTTTTTGTGTTATTCTGCCCATAACTTCTAAACGACTTAAGCTACAGAAATGGCGTTAAATACGCAGCCAACGATACCACATTCATCCCGATCGGATGAAAAGATATTCAATAAAGAATAGATATAGATATTCAATAAAGATAATTTTACCGCTGTTTTTTTTTGAGTTATTCTGCCCATAACTTCTAAACGACTTAAGCTACAGAAATGATGTAAAAACTGATGTTATCTGGCGTTAAATACGCAGCCAACGACACCACATTCATCCCGATCGGATGCTCCGTTGAAAAGATATTCAATAAAGAATTGATATAGATATTCAATAAAGATGATTTTACCGCTGTTTTTTTTTGTGTTATTCTGCCCATAACTTCTAAACGACCTAAGCTACAGAAATGATGTAAGTACTGTTGTCTTCTGGCGTTAAATACGCAGCCAACGACACCACATTCATCCCGATCGGATGCTCCGTTGAAAAGATATTCAATAAAGAATTGATATAGATATTCAATAAAGATGATTTTACCGTTGTTTTTTTTTGTGTTATTCTGCCCATAACTTCTAAACGACTTAAGCTACAGAAATGGCGTTAAATACGCAGCCAACGACACCACACTCATCCCTATCGGATGCTCCGTTGAAAAGATATTCAATAATGAATAGATATAGATATTCAATAGAGATGATTTTACCGTTGTTTTTATTCTGCCCATAACTTCTAAACGACTTAAGCTACAGAAATGATGTAAGTACTGTTGTCTTCTGGCGTTAAATACGCAGCCAACGACATCACACTCATCCCATCCAATAAAGAAGATTTTACCGTTGTTTTTTTTGTGTTATTCTGCCCATAACTTCTAAACGACTTAAGCTACAGAAATGATGTAAGTACTGTTGTCTTCTGGCGTTAAATTCGCAGCCAACGACACCACATTCATCCCGATCGGATGCTCCGTTGAAAAGATATTCAATAAAGACTATATATAAATAGTCAATAATCAATGTCAATGATTTTAATGTTGTTTTTTTTTTTGTGTTATTCTGCCCAGAACTTCTAAACGACTTAAGCTACAGAAATTGTGTCACTACTGTTGTCTTCTGGCGTTAAATACGCAGCCAACGACTTCACACTCATCCCTATCGGATGCTCCGTTGAAAAGATATTCAATAATGAATAGATATATATAGTCAATAAATATGATTTTACCGTTGTTTTTTTTGTGTTATTCTGCCCATAACTTCTAAACGACTTAAGCTACAGAAATGATGTAAGTACTGTTGTCTTCTAACGTTACATACGCAGCCAACGATACCACATTTATCCCGATCGGATGAAAAGATATTCAATAAAGAATAGATATAGATATTCAATAAAGATGATTTTACCGCTGGTTTTTTTGTGTTATTCTGCCCATAACTTCTAAACGACTTAAGCTACAGAAATGATGTAAAAACTGATGTTATCTGGCGTTAAATACGCAGCCAACGACACCACATTCATCCCGATCGGATGCTCCGTTGAAAAGATATTCAATAAAGAATTGATATAGATATTCAATAAAGATGATTTTACCGCTGTTTTTTTTGTGTTATTCTGCCCATAACTTCTAAACGACCTAAGCTACAGAAATGATGTAAGTACTGTTGTCTTCTGGCGTTAAATACGCAGCCAACGACACCACATTCATCCCGATCGGATGCTCCGTTGAAAAGATATTCAATAAAGAATTGATATAGATATTCAATAAAGATGATTTTACCGTTGTTTTTTTTTGTGTTATTCTGCCCATAACTTCTAAACGACTTAAGCTACAGAAATGGCGTTAAATGCGCAGCCAACGACACCACATTCATCCCGATCGGATGCTCCGTTGAAAAGATATCCAATAAAGAAGATTTTACCGTTGTTTATTTTTGTGTTATTCTGCCCATAACTTCTAAACGACTTAAGCTATAGAAATGATGTAAGTACTGTTGTCTTCTGGCGTTAAATACGCAGCCAACGACAGCACACTCATCCCGATCGGATGCTCCGTTGAAAAGATATTCAATAAAGAATAGATATAGATATTCAATAAAGATGATTTTACCGTTGTTTTTTTTTGTGTTATTCTGACCATAACTTCTAAACGACTTAAGCTACAGAAATGATGTAAAAACTGTTGTCTTCTGGCGTTAAATACGCAGCCAACGACACCACATTCATCCCGATCGGATGCTCCTTTGAAAAGATATTTAATAAAGAATAGTTATAAATAGTCAATATGGATGATTTTAATGTTTTTTTTTGTGTTATTCTGCCCATAACTTCTAAACGACTTAAGCTACAGAAACGATCTAAGTACTGTTGTCTTCTGTCGTTAAACACGCAGCCAACGATACTTCATTCATCCCGATCTGATGCTCCGTTGAACAGATATTTAATAAAGAATAGATATAGATATTCAATACGGATGATTTTACCGTTTTTTTTTTTTGTGTTATTCTGCCCATAACTTCTAAACGACTTAAGCTACAGAAATTGTGTCACTACTGTTGTCTTCTAGCGTTAAATACGCAGCCAACGACACCACACTCATCCCTATCGGATGCTCCGTTGAAAAGATATTCAATAATGAATAGATATAGATATTTAATAGAGATGATTTTACCGTTGTTTTTTTTGTGTTATTCTGCCCATAACTTCTAAACGACTTAAGCTACAGAAATGATGTAAGTACTGTTGTCTTCTGGCGTTAAATACGCAGCCAACGACACCACATTCATCCCGATCGGATGCTCCGTTGAAAAGATATCCAATAAAGAAGATTTTACCGTTGTTTTTTTGTGTTATTCTGCCCATAACTTCTAAACGACTTAAGCTACAGAAATGATGTAAGTACTGTTTTCTTCTGGCGTTAAATTCGCAGCCAACGACACCACATTCATCCCGATCGGATGCTCCGTTGAAAAGATATTCAATAAAGACTATATATAAATAGTCAATAAAGATGATTTTAACGTTGTTTTTTTTTTGTGTTATTCTGCCCAGAACTTCTAAACGACTTAAGCTACAGAAATTGTGTCACTACTGTTGTCTTCTGGCGTTAAATACGCAGCCAACGACTTTACACTCATCCCTATCGGATGCTCCGTTGAAAAGATATTCAATAATGAATAGATATATATAGTCAATAAATATGAATTTACCGTTGTTTTTTTTGTGTTATTCTGCCCATAACTTCTAAACGACTTAAGCTACAGCAATGATGTTAGTTATGTTGTCTTGTTGCGTTAAATACGCAGCCAACGATACCACATTCATCCCGATCTGATGCTCCGTTGAAAAGATATTCAATAAAGACTATATATAAATAGTCAATAAAGATGATTTTAACGTTGTTTTTTTTTGTGTTATTCTGCCCATAACTTCTAAACGACTTAAGCTACAGAAACGATCTAAGTACTGTTGTCTTCTGTCGTTAAACACGCAGCCAACGATACCATACATCCCGATCTGATGCTCCGTTGAAAAGATATTCAATAAAGAATAGTTATAAATAGTCAATAAAGATGATTTTACAGTTGATTTTTTTTGTGTTATTCTGCCCATAACTTCTAAACGACTAAAGCTACAGAAATAATGTAAGTATTGTTGTCTTCTACCGTTCAACACGCAGCCAACGACACCACATTCATCCCGATCTGATGCTCCGTTGAAAAGATATTCAATAAAGAATAGATATAGATATTCAATAAAGATGATTTTACCGCTGTTTTTTTTTGTGTTATTCTGCCCATAACTTCTAAACGACTTAAGCTACAGAAATGATGTAAGTACTGTTGTCTTCTGGCGTTAAATACGCAGCCAACGACACCACATTCATCCCGATCGGATGCTCCGTTGAAAAGATATTCAATAAAGAATAGATATAGATATTCAATAAAGATGATTTTACCGTTGTTTTTTTTTTGTGTTATTCTGCCCATAACTTCTAAACGACTTAAGCTACAGAAATGGCGTTAAATACGCAGCCAACGACACCACATTCATCCCGATCGGATGCTCCGTTGAAAAGATATCCAATAAAGAAGATTTTACCGTTGTTTATTTTTGTGTTATTCTGCCCATAACTTCTAAACGACTTAAGCTACAGAAATGATGTAAGTACTGTTGTCTTCTGGCGTTAAATACGCAGCCAACGACACCACATTCATCCCGATCGGATGCTCCGTTGAAAAGATATTCAATAAAGAATAGATATAGATATTTAATAAAGATGATTTTACCGTTGTTTTTTTTTGTGTTATTCTGACCATAACTTCTAAACGACTTAAGCTACAGAAATGATGTAAAAACTGTTGTCTTCTGGCGTTAAATACGCAGCCAACGACACCACATTCATCCCGATCGGATGCTCCGTTGAAAAGATATTCAATAAAGAATAGATATAGATATTCAATAAAGATGATTTTACCGTTGTTTTTTTTTTTGTTATTCTGACCATAACTTCTAAACGACTTAAGCTACAGAGATGGTGTAAGTTTTTTTGTCTTCTGGCGTTAAATACGCAGCCAACGACACCACATTCATCCCGATGGGATGCTCCTTTGAAAAGATATTTAATAAAGAATAGATATAGATATTCAATATGGATGATTTTACCGTTTTTTTTTTTGTGATATTCTGCCCATAACTTCTAAACGACTTAAGCTACAGAAATTGTGTCACTACTGTAGTCTTCTGGCGTTAAATACGCAGCCAACGACACCACACTCATCCCTATCGGATGCTCCGTTGAAAAGATATTCAATAATGAATAGATGTAGATATTCAATAGAGATTATTTTACCGTTGTTTTTTTTGTGTTATTCTGCCCATAACTTCTAAACGACTTAAGCTACAGAAATGATGTAAGTACTGTTGTCTTCTGGCGTTAAATACGCAGCCAACGACAGCACACTCATCCCGATCGGATGCTCCGTTGAAAAGATATTCAATAAAGAATAGATATAGATATTCAATAAAGATGATTTTACCGCTGTTTTTTTGTGTTATTCTGCCCATAACTTCTAAACGACTTAAGCTACAGAAATGATGTAAGTACTGTTGTCTTCTGGCGTTAAATACGCAGCCAACGACACCACATTCATCCCGATCGGATGCTCCGTTGAAAAGATATTCAATAAAGAATAGATATAGATATTCAATAAAGATGATTTTACCGTTGTTTTTTTTTTGTGTTATTCTGCCCATAACTTCTAAACGACTTAAGCTACAGAAATGGCGTTAAATACGCAGCCAACGACACCACATTCATCCCGATCGGATGCTCCGTTGAAAAGATATCCAATAAAGAAGATTTTACCGTTGTTTATTTTTGTGTTATTCTGCCCATAACTTCTAAACGACTTAAGCTACAGAAATGATGTAAGTACTGTTGTCTTCTGGCGTTAAATACGCAGCCAACGACACCACATTCATCCCGATCGGATGCTCCGTTGAAAAGATATTCAATAAAGAATAGATATAGATATTTAATAAAGATGATTTTACCGTTGTTTTTTTTGTGTTATTCTGCCCATAACTTCTAAACGACTTAAGCTACAGAAATGATGTAAAAACTGTTGTCTTCTGGCGTTAAATACGCAGCCAACGACACCACATTCATCCCGATCGGATGCTCCGTTGAAAAGATATTCAATAAAGAATAGATATAGATATTCAATAAAGATGATTTTACCGTTGTTTTTTTTTTGTGTTATTCTGACCATAACTTCTAAACGACTTAAGCTACAGAGATGGTGTAAGTTTTTTTGTCTTCTGGCGTTAAATACGCAGCCAACGACACCACATTCATCCCGATGGGATGCTCCTTTGAAAAGATATTTAATAAAGAATAGATATAGATATTCAATATGGATGATTTTACCGTTTTTTTTTTTTGTGATATTCTGCCCATAACTTCTAAACGACTTAAGCTACAGAAATTGTGTCACTACTGTAGTCTTCTGGCGTTAAATACGCAGCCAACGACACCACACTCATCCCTATCGGATGCTCCGTTGAAAAGATATTCAATAATGAATAGATGTAGATATTCAATAGAGATTATTTTACCGTTGTTTTTTTTTGTGTTATTCTGCCCATAACTTCTAAACGACTTAAGCTACAGAAATGATGTAAGTACTGTTGTCTTCTGGCGTTAAATACGCAGCCAACGACAGCACACTCATCCCGATCGGATGCTCCGTTAAAAATATATTCAATAAAGAATAGATATAGATATTCAATAAAGATGATTTTACCGTTGTTTTTTTTGTGTTATTCTGCCCATAACTTCTAAACGACTTAAGCTACAGAAATGATGTAAGTACTGTTGTCTTCTGGCGTTAAATACGCAGCCAACGACACCACATTCATCCCGATCGGATGCTCCGTTGAAAAGATATTCAATAAAGAATAGATATAGATATTCAATAAAGATGATTTTACCGTTGTTTTTTTTTTGTGTTATTCTGACCATAACTTCTAAACGACTTAAGCTACAGAAATGATGTAAAAACTGTTGTCTTCTGGCGTTAAATACGCAGCCAACGACACCACATTCATCCCGATCGGATGCTCCGTTGAAAAGATATTCAATAAAGAATAGATATAGATATTCAATAAAGATGTTTTTACCGTTTTTTTTTTGTGTTATTCTGCCCATAACTTCTAAACGACTTAAGATACAGAAATTGTGTCACTACTGTAGTCTTCTGGCGTTAAATACGCAGCCAACGACACCACACTCATCCCTATCGGATGCTCCGTTGAAAAGATATTCAATAATGAATAGATGTAGATATTCAATAGAGATGATTTTACCGTTGTTTTTTTTTGTGTTATTCTGCCCATAACTTCTAAACGACTTAAGCTACAGAAATGACGTAAGTACTGTTGTCTTCTGGCGTTAAATACGCAGCCAACGACAGCACACTCATCCCGATCGGATGCTCCGTTAAAAATATATTCAATAAAGAATAGATATAGATATTCAATAAAGATGATTTTACCGTTGTTTTTTTTGTGTTATTCTGGCCATAACTTCTAAACGACTTAAGCTACAGAAATGATGTAAGTACTGTTGTCTTCTGGCGTTAAATACGCAGCCAACGACAGCACACTCATCCCGATCGGATGCTCCGTTAAAAATATATTCAATAAAGAATAGATATAGATATTCAATAAAGATGATTTTACCGTTGTTTTTTTTGTGTTATTCTGCCCATAACTTCTAAACGACTTAAGCTACAGAAATGATGTAAGTACTGTTGTCTTCTGGCGTTAAATACGCAGCCAACGACACCACATTCATCCCGATCGGATGCTCCGTTGAAAAGATATTCAATAAAGAATAGATATAGATATTCAATAAAGATGATTTTACCGTTGTTTTTTTTTTGTGTTATTCTGACCATAACTTCTAAACGACTTAAGCTACAGAAATGATGTAAAAACTGTTGTCTTCTGGCGTTAAATACGCAGCCAACGACACCACATTCATCCCGATCGGATGCTCCGTTGAAAAGATATTCAATAAAGAATAGATATAGATATTCAATAAAGATGATTTTACCGTTTTTTTTTTTGTGTTATTCTGCCCATAACTTCTAAACGACTTAAGATACAGAAATTGTGTCACTACTGTAGTCTTCTGGCGTTAAATACGCAGCCAACGACACCACACTCATCCCTATCGGATGCTCCGTTGAAAAGATATTCAATAATGAATAGATGTAGATATTCAATAGAGATGATTTTACCGTTGTTTTTTTTGTGTTATTCTGCCCATAACTTCTAAACGACTTAAGCTACAGAAATGATGTAAGTACTGTTGTCTTCTGGCGTTAAATACGCAGCCAACGACAGCACACTCATCCCGATCGGATGCTCCGTTAAAAATATATTCAATAAAGAATAGATATAGATATTCAATAAAGATGATTTTACCGTTGTTTTTTTTGTGTTATTCTGCCCATAACTTCTAAACGACTTAAGCTACAGAAATGATGTAAGTACTGTTGTCTTCTGGCGTTAAATACGCAGCCAACGACACCACATTCATCCCGATCGGATGCTCCGTTGAAAAGATATTCAATAAAGAATAGATATAGATATTCAATAAAGATGATTTTACCGTTGTTTTTTTTTTGTGTTATTCTGACCATAACTTCTAAACGACTTAAGCTACAGAAATGATGTAAAAACTGTTGTCTTCTGGCGTTAAATACGCAGCCAACGACACCACATTCATCCCAATCGGATGCTCCGTTGAAAAGATATTCAATAAAGAATAGATATAGATATTCAATAAAGATGATTTTACCGTTTTTTTTTTGTGTTATTCTGCCCATAACTTCTAAACGACTTAAGATACAGAAATTGTGTCACTACTGTAGTCTTCTGGCGTTAAATACGCAGCCAACGACACCACACTCATCCCTATCGGATGCTCCGTTGAAAAGATATTCAATAATGAATAGATGTAGATATTCAATAGAGATGATTTTACCGTTGTTTTTTTTTGTGTTATTCTGCCCATAACTTCTAAACGACTTAAGCTACAGAAGTGACGTAAGTACTGTTGTCTTTTGGCGTTAAATACGCAGCCAACGACAGCACACTCATTTCGATCGGATGCTCCGTTAAAAATATATTCAATAAAGAATAGATATAGATATTCAATAAAGATGATTTTACCGTTGTTTTTTTTGTGTTATTCTGCCCATAACTTCTAAACGACTTAAGCTACAGAAATGATGTAAGTACTGTTGTCTTCTGGCGTTAAATACGCAGCCAACGACATCACATTCATCCCGATCGGATGCTCCGTTGAAAAGATATTCAATAAAGAATAGATATAGATATTCAATAAAGATGATTTTACCGTTGTTTTTTTTTGTGTTATTCTGCCCATAACTTCTAAACGACTTAAGCTACAGAAATGATGTAAAAACTTTTGTTATCTGGCGTTAAATACGCAGCCAACGACACCACATTCATCCCGATCGGATGCTCCGTTGAAAATATATTCAATAAAGAATAGATATAGATATTCAATAAAGATGATTTTACCGTTGTTTTTTTTTTGTGTTATTCTGCCCATAACTTCTAAACGACTTAAGCTACAGAAATGATGTAAGTACTGTTGTCTTCTGGCGTTAAATACGCAGCCAACGACACCACATTCATCCCGATCGGATGCTCCGTTGCAAATATATTCAATAAAGAATAGATATAGATATTCAATAAAGATGATTTTACCGTTGTTTTTTTTTTGTGTTATTCTGCCCATAACTTCTAAACGACTTAAGCTACAGAAATGATGTAAGTACTGTTGTCTTCTGGCGTTAAATACGCAGCCAACGACACTACATTCATCCCGATCGGATGCTCCTTTGAAAAGATATTTAATAAAGAATAGATATAGATATTCAATAAGGATGATTTTACCGTTGGTTTTTTTTGTGTTATTCTGCCCATAACTTCTAAACGACTTAAGCTACAGAAATGATGTAAAAACTTTTGTTATCTGGCGTTAAATACGCAGCCAACGACACCACATTCATCCCGATCGGATGCTCCGTTGAAAAGATATTCAATAAAGAATAGATATAGATATTCAATAAAGATGATTTTACCGTTGTTTTTTTTGTGTTATTCTGCCCATAACTTCTAAACGACTTAAGCTACATAAATGATGTAAGTACTGTTGTCTTCTGGCGTTAAATACGCAGCGAACGACACCACATTCATCCCGATCGGATGCTCTGTTGAAAAGATATTCAATAAAGAATAGATATAGATATTCAATAAAGATGATTTTACCGTTGTTTTTTTTGCGTTATTCTGCCCATAACTTCTAAACGACTTAAGCTACATAAATGATGTAAGTACTGTTGTCTTCTGGCGTTAAATACGCAGCGAACGACACCACATTCATCCCGATCGGATGCTCTGTTGAAAAGATATTCAATAAAGAATAGATATAGATATTCAATAAAGATGATTTTACCGTTGTTTTTTTTTTGTGTTATTCTGCCCATAACTTCTAAACGACTTAAGCTACAGAAATGATGTAAGTACTGTTGTCTTCTGGCGTTAAATACGCAGCCAACGACACCACATTCATCCCGATCGGATGCTCCGTTGAAAAGATATTCAATAATGAATAGATATAGATATTCAATAAAGATGATTTTACCGTTGTTTTTTTGTGTTATTCTGCCCATAACTTCTAAACGACTTAAGCTACAGAAATGATGTAAGTACTGTTGTCTTCTGGCGTTAAATACACAGCCAACGACACCAGATTCATCCCGATCGGATGCTCCGTTGAAAAGATATTCAATAATGAATAGATATAGATATTCAATAAAGATGATTTTACCGTTGTTTTTTTGTGTTATTCTGCCCATAACTTCTAAACGACTTAAGCTACTGAAATGATGTAAGTACTGTTGTCTTCTGGCGTTAAATACGCAGCCAACGACACCACATTCATCCCGATCGGATGCTCCGTTGAAAAGATATTCAATAATGAATAGATATAGATATTCAATAAAGATGATTTTACCGTTGTTTTTTTGTGTTATTCTGCCCATAACTTCTAAACGACTTAAGCTACAGAAATGATGTAAGTACTGTTGTCTTCTGGCGTTAAATACGCAGCCAACGACACCACATTCATCCCGATCGGATGCTCCGTTGAAAAGATATTCAATAATGAATAGATATAGATATTCAATAAAGATGATTTTACCGTTGTTTTTTTGTGTTATTCTGCCCATAACTTCTAAACGACTTAAGCTAGAGAAATGACGTAAGTACTGTTGTCTTCTGGCGTTAAATACGCAGCCAACGACACCACATTCATCCCGATCGGATGCTCCGTTGAAAAGATATTCAATAAAGAATAGATATAGATATTCAATAAGGATGATTTTACCGTTGTTTTTTTTTGTGTTATTCTGCCCATAACTTCTAAACGACTTAAGCTACAGAAATGATGTAAAAACTTTTGTTATCTGGCGTTAAATACGCAGCCAACGACACCACATTCATCCCGATCGGATGCTCCGTTGAAAATATATTCAATAAAGAATAGATATAGATATTCAATAAAGATGATTTTACCGTTGTTTTTTTTTTGTGTTATTCTGCCCATAACTTCTAAACGACTTAAGCTACAGAAATGATGTAAGTACTGTTGTCTTCTGGCGTTAAATACGCAGCCAACGACACCACATTCATCCCGATCGGATGCTCCGTTGAAAATATATTCAATAAAGAATAGATATAGATATTCAATAAAGATGATTTTACCGTTGTTTTTTTTTTGTGTTATTCTGCCCATAACTTCTAAACGACTTAAGCTACAGAAATGATGTAAGTACTGTTGTCTTCTGGCGTTAAATACGCAGCCAACGACACTACATTCATCCCGATCGAATGCTCCTTTGAAAAGATATTTAATAAAGAATAGATATAGATATTCAATAAGGATGATTTTACCGTTGTTTTTTTGTGTGTTATTCTGCCCATAACTTCTAAACGACTTAAGCTACAGAAATGATGTAAAAACTTTTGTTATCTGGCGTTAAATACGCAGCCAACGACACCACATTCATCCCGATCGGATGCTCCGTTGAAAAGATATTCAATAAAGAATAGATATAGATATTCAATAAAGATGATTTTAACGCTGTTTTTTTTTGTGTTATTCTGCCCATAACTTCTAAACGACTTAAGCTACATAAATGATGTAAGTACTGTTGTCTTCTGGCGTTAAATACGCAGCGAAAGACACCACATTCATCCCGATCGGATGCTCTGTTGAAAAGATATTCAATAAAGAATAGATATAGATATTCAATAAAGATGATTTTACCGTTGTTTTTTTTTGTGTTATTCTGCCCATAACTTCTAAACGACTTAAGCTACATAAATGATGTAAGTACTGTTGTCTTCTGGCGTTAAATACGCAGCGAACGACACCACATTCATCCCGATCGGATGCTCTGTTGAAAAGATATTCAATAAAGAATAGATATAGATATTCAATAAAGATGATTTTACCGTTGTTTTTTTTTTTGTGTTATTCTGCCCATAACTTCTAAACGACTTAAGCTACAGAAATGATGTAAGTACTGTTGTCTTCTGGCGTTAAATACGCAGCCAACGACACCACATTCATCCCGATCGGATGCTCCGTTGAAAAGATATTCAATAATGAATAGATATAGATATTCAATAAAGATGATTTTACCGTTGTTTTTTTGTGTTATTCTGCCCATAACTTCTAAACGACTTAAGCTACAGAAATGATGTAAGTACTGTTGTCTTCTGGCGTTAAATACACAGCCAACGACACCAAATTCATCCCGATCGGATGCTCCGTTGAAAAGATATTCAATAATGAATAGATATAGATATTCAATAAAGATGATTTTACCGTTGTTTTTTTGTGTTATTCTGCCCATAACTTCTAAACGACTTAAGCTACTGAAATGATGTAAGTACTGTTGTCTTCTGGCGTTAAATACGCAGCCAACGACACCACATTCATCCCGATCGGATGCTCCGTTGAAAAGATATTCAATAATGAATAGATATAGATATTCAATAAAGATGATTTTACCGTTGTTTTTTTGTGTTATTCTGCCCATAACTTCTAAACGACTTAAGCTACAGAAATGATGTAAGTACTGTTGTCTTCTGGCGTTAAATACGCAGCCAACGACACCACATTCATCCCGATCGGATGCTCCGTTGAAAAGATATTCAATAATGAATAGATATAGATATTCAATAAAGATGATTTTACCGTTGTTTTTTTGTGTTATTCTGCCCATAACTTCTAAACGACTTAAGCTAGAGAAATGACGTAAGTACTGTTGTCTTCTGGCGTTAAATACGCAGCCAACGACACCACATTCATCCCGATCGGATGCTCCTTTGAAAAGATATTTAATAAAGAATAGATATAGATATTCAATAAGGATGATTTTACCGTTGTTTTTTTTGTGTTATTCTGCCCATAACTACTAAACGACTTAAGCTACAGAAATTGTGTCAGTACTGTTGTCTTCTGGCGTTAAATACGCAGCCAACGACACCACATTCATCCCTATCGGATGCTCCATTAAAAAGATATCCAATAAAGATGATTTTACCGTTGTTTTTTGTGTGTTAATCTGCCCATAACTTCTAAACGACTTAAGCTACAGAAATGATGTAAGTTTTGTTGTTATCTGGCGTTAAATACGCAGCCAACGACACCACATTCATCCCGATCGGATGCTCCGTTGAAAAGATATTCAATAAAGAATAGATATAGATATTTAATAAAGATGATTTTACCGCTGGTTTTTTTTGTCTTATTCTGCCCATAACTTCTAAACGACTTGAGCTACAGAAATGATGTAAGTACTGTTGTCTTCTGGCGTTAAATACGCAGCCAACGACACTTCACTCATCCCGATCGGATGCTCCGTTGAAAAGATATCCAATAAAGAAGATTTTTCCGTTGTTTTTTTTTGTGTTATTCTGCCAATAACTTCTAAACGACTTAAGCTAGAGAAATGGCGTAAGTACTGTTGTCTTCTGGCGTTAAATACGCAGCCAACGACACCACATTCATCCCGATCGGATGCTCCTTTGAAAAGATATTTAATAAAGAATAGATATAGATATTCAATAAGGATGATTTTACCGTTGTTTTTTTTGTGTTATTCTGCCCATAACTAGTAAACGACTTAAGCTACAGAAATTGTGTCAGTACTGTTGTCTTCTGCCGTTAAATACGCAGCCAACGACACCACATTCATCCCTATCGGATGCTCCATTGAAAAGATATCCAATAAAGATGATTTTACCGTTGTTTTTTTTGTGTTAATCTGCCCATAACTTCTAAACGACTTAAGCTACAGAAATGATGTAAGTTTTGTTGTTATCTGGCGTTAAATACGCAGCCAACGACACCACATTCATCCCGATCGGATGCTCCGTTGAAAAGATATTCAATAAAGAATAGATATAGATATTTAATAAAGATGATTTTACCGCTGGTTTTTTTTGTCTTATTCTGCCCATAACTTCTAAACGACTTGAGCTACAGAAATGATGTAAGTACTGTTGTCTTCTGGCGTTAAATACGCAGCCAACGACACCACATTCATCCCGATCTGATGCTCCGTTGAAAAGATATTCAATAAAGATGATTTTACCGTTGTTTTTTTGTGTTATTCTGCCCATAACTTCTAAACGACTTAAGCTACAGAAATGATGTAAGTACTGTTGTCTTCTGGCGTTAAATACGCAGCCAACGACACCACATTCATCCCGATCGGATGCTCCATTGAAAAGATATCCAATAAAGAAGATTTTACCGTTGTTTTTTTTGTGTTATTCTGCCCATAACTTCTAAACGACTTAAGCTACAGAAATGATGTAAGTACTGTTGTCTTCTGGCGTTAAATACGCAGCCAACGACACTATACTCATCCCGATCGGATGCTCCGTTGAAAAGATATCCAATAAAGAAGATTTTACCGTTGTTTTTTTTGTGTTATTCTGCCCATAACTTCTAAACGACTTAAGCTACAGAAATGATGTAAGTACTGTTGTCTTCTGGCGTTAAATACGCAGCCAACGACACTACACTCATCCCGATCGGATGCTCCGTTGAAAAGATATCCAATAAAGAAGATTTTTCCGTTGTTTTTTTTTTGTGTTATTCTGCCCATAACTTCTAAACGACTTAAGCTAGAGAAATGACGTAAGTACTGTTGTCGTCTGGCGTTAAATACGCAGCCAACGACACCACATTCATCCCGATCGGATGCTCCTTTGAAAAGATATTTAATAAAGAATAGATATAGATATTCAATAAGGATGATTTTACCGTTGTTTTTTTTGTGTTATTCTGCCCATAACTAGTAAACGACTTAAGCTACAGAAATTGTGTCAGTACTGTTGTCTTCTGGCGTTAAATACGCAGCCAACGACACCACATTCATCCCTATCGGATGCTCCATTGAAAAGATATCCAATAAAGATGATTTTACCGTTGTTTTTTTGTGTTAATCTGCCCATAACTTCTAAACGACTTAAGCTACAGAAATGATGTAAGTTTTGTTGTTATCTGGCGTTAAATACGCAGCCAACGACACCACATTCATCCCGATCGGATGCTCCGTTGAAAAGATATTCAATAAAGAATAGATATAGATATTTAATAAAGATGATTTTACCGCTGGTTTTTTTTGTCTTATTCTGCCCATAACTTCTAAACGACTTGAGCTACAGAAATGATGTAAGTACTGTTGTCTTCTGGCGTTAAATACGCAGCCAACGACACCACATTCATCCCGATCTGATGCTCCGTTGAAAAGATATTCAATAAAGATGATTTTACCGTTGTTTTTTTGTGTTATTCTGCCCATAACTTCTAAACGACTTAAGCTAGAGAAATGACGTAAGTACTGTTGTCTTCTGGCGTTAAATACGCAGCCAACGACACCACATTCATCCCGATCGGATGCTCCTTTGAAAAGATATTTAATAAAGAATAGATATAGATATTCAATAAGGATGATTTTACCGTTGTTTTTTTTTGTGTATTCTGCCCATAACTAGTAAACGACTTAAGCTACAGAAATTGTGTCAGTACTGTTGTCTTCTGCCGTTAAATACGCAGCCAACGACACCACATTCATCCCCATCGGATGCTCCATTGAAAAGATATCCAATAAAGATGATTTTACCGTTATTTTTTTGTGTTAATCTGCCCATAACTTCTAAACGACTTAAGCTACAGAAATGATGTAAGTTTTGTTGTTATCTGGCGTTAAATACGCAGCCAACGACACCACATTCATCCCGATCGGATGCTCCGTTGAAAAGATATTCAATAAAGAATAGATATAGATATTTAATAAAGATGATTTTACCGCTGGTTTTTTTTGTCTTATTCTGCCCATAACTTCTAAACGACTTGAGCTACAGAAATGATGTAAGTACTGTTGTCTTCTGGCGTTAAATACGCAGCCAACGACACCACATTCATCCCGATCTGATGCTCCGTTGAAAAGATATTCAATAAAGATGATTTTACCGTTGTTTTTTTGTGTTATTCTGCCCATAACTTCTAAACGACTTAAGCTACAGAAATGATGTAAGTACTGTTGTCTTCTGGCGTTAAATACGCAGCCAACGACACCACATTCATCCCGATCGGATGCTCCATTGAAAAGATATCCAATAAAGAAGATTTTACCGTTGTTTTTTTTTGTGTTATTCTGCCCATAACTT
Organism: Drosophila rufa; assembly: GCA_018153105.1. Classification (NCBI taxonomy): domain Eukaryota; kingdom Metazoa; phylum Arthropoda; class Insecta; order Diptera; family Drosophilidae; genus Drosophila; species Drosophila rufa. Next base: position 105,187 of record JAECXS010000115.1, on the reverse strand, counting down.
CTAAACGACTTAAGCTACAGAAATGATGTAAGTACTGTTGTCTTCTGGCGTTAAATACGCAGCCAACGACACTATACTCATCCCGATCGGATGCTCCGTTGAAAAGATATCCAATAAAGAAGATTTTACCGTTGTTTTTTTGTGTTATTCTGCCCATAACTTCTAAACGACTTAAGCTACAGAAATGATGTAAGTACTGTTGTCTTCTGGCGTTAAATACGCAGCCAACGACACTACACTCATCCCGATCGGATGCTCCGTTGAAAAGATATCCAATAAAGAAGATTTTTCCGTTGTTTTTTTTTGTGTTATTCTGCCCATAACTTCTAAACGACTTAAGCTAGAGAAATGACGTAAGTACTGTTGTCTTCTGGCGTTAAATACGCAGCCAACGACACCACATTCATCCCGATCGGATGCTCCTTTGAAAAGATATTTAATAAAGAATAGATATAGATATTCAATAAGGATGATTTTACCGTTGTTTTTTTTGTGTTATTCTGCCCATAACTAGTAAACGACTTAAGCTACAGAAATTGTGTCAGTACTGTTGTCTTCTGGCGTTAAATACGCAGCCAACGACACCACATTCATCCCTATCGGATGCTCCATTGAAAAGATATCCAATAAAGATGATTTTACCGTTGTTTTTTTTGTGTTAATCTGCCCATAACTTCTAAACGACTTAAGCTACAGAAATGATGTAAGTTTTGTTGTTATCTGGCGTTAAATACGCAGCCAACGACACCACATTCATCCCGATCGGATGCTCCGTTGAAAAGATATTCAATAAAGAATAGATATAGATATTTAATAAAGATGATTTTACCGCTGGTTTTTTTGTCTTATTCTGCCCATAACTTCTAAACGACTTGAGCTACAGAAATGATGTAAGTACTCTTGTCTTCTGGCGTTAAATACGCAGCCAACGACACCACATTCATCCCGATCTGATGCTCCGTTGAAAAGATATTCAATAAAGATGATTTTACCGTTGTTTTTTTGTGTTATTCTGCCCATAACTTCTAAACGACTTAAGCTACAGAAATGATGTAAGTACTGTTGTCTTCTGGCGTTAAATACGCAGCCAACGACACCACATTCATCCCGATCGGATGCTCCATTGAAAAGATATCCAATAAAGAAGATTTTACCGTTGTTTTTTTTGTGTTATTCTGCCCATAACTTCTAAACGACTTAAGCTACAGAAATGATGTAAGTACTGTTGTCTTCTGGCGTTAAATACGCAGCCAACGACACTACACTCATCCCGATCGGATGCTCCGTTGAAAAGATATCCAATAAAGAAGATTTTACCGTTGTTTTTTTTGTGTTATTCTGCCCATAACTTCTAAACGACTTAAGCTACAGAAATGATGTAAGTACTGTTGTCTTCTAGCGTTAAATACGCAGCCAACGACACTACACTCATCCCGATCGGATGCTCCGTTGAAAAGATATCCAATAAAGAAGATTTTTCCGTTGTTTTTTTTGTGTTATTCTGCCCATAACTTCTAAACGACTTAAGCTACAGAAATGATGTAAGTACTGTTGTCTTCTGGCGTTAAATACGCAGCCAACGACACCACATTCATCCCGATCGGATGCTCAGTTGAAAAGATATTCAATAAAGAATAGATATAGATATTTAATAAAGATGATTTTACCGCTGGTTTTTTTTGTCTTATTCTGCCCATAACTTCTAAACGACTTGAGCTACAGAAATGATGTAAAAACTGTTGTCTTCTGGCGTTAAATACGCAGCCAACGACACTACACTCATCCCGATCGGATGCTCCGTTGAAAAGATATCCAATAAAGAAGATTTTTCCGTTGTTTTTTTTTGTGTTATTCTGCCCATAACTTCTAAACGACTTAAGCTAGAGAAATGACGTAAGTACTGTTGTCTTCTGGCGTTAAATACGCAGCCAACGACACCACATTCATCCCGATCGGATGCTCCTTTGAAAAGATATTTAATAAAGAATAGATATAGATATTCAATAAGGATGATTTTACCGTTGTTTTTTTTGTGTTATTCTGCCCATAACTAGTAAACGACTTAAGCTACAGAAATTGTGTCAGTACTGTTGTCTTCTGGCGTTAAATACGCAGCCAACGACACCACATTCACCCCTATCGGATGCTCCATTGAAAAGATATCCAATAAAGATGATTTTACCGTTGTTTTTTTGTGTTAATCTGCCCATAACTTCTAAACGACTTAAGCTACAGAAATGATGTAAGTTTTGTTGTTATCTGGCGTTAAATACGCAGCCAACGACACCACATTCATCCCGATCGGATGCTCCGTTGAAAAGATATTCAATAAAGAATAGATATAGATATTTAATAAAGATGATTTTACCGCTGGTTTTTTTTGTCTTATTCTGCCCATAACTTCTAAACGACTTGAGCTACAGAAATGATGTAAGTACTGTTGTCTTCTGGCGTTAAATACGCAGCCAACGACACCACATTCATCCCGATCTGATGCTCCGTTGAAAAGATAATCAATAAAGATGATTTTACCGTTGTTTTTTTGTGTTATTCTGCCCATAACTTCTAAACGACTTAAGCTACAGAAATGATGTAAGTACTGTTGTCTTCTGGCGTTAAATACGCAGCCAACGACACCACATTCATCCCGATCGGATGCTCCATTGAAAAGATATCCAATAAAGAAGATTTTACCGTTGTTTTTTTTGTGTTATTCTGCCCATAACTTCTAAACGACTTAAGCTACAGAAATGATGTAAGTACTGTTGTCTTCTGGCGTTAAATACGCAGCCAACGACACTACACTCATCCCGATCGGATGCTCCGTTGAAAAGATATCCAATAAAGAAGATTTTACCGTTGTTTTTTTTGTGTTATTCTGCCCATAACTTCTAAACGACTTAAGCTACAGAAATGATGTAAGTACTGTTGTCTTCTGGCGTTAAATACGCAGCCAACGACACTACACTCATCCCGATCGGATGCTCCGTTGAAAAGATATCCAATAAAGAAGATTTTTCCGTTGTTTTTTTTGTGTTATTCTGCCCATAACTTCTAAACGACTTAAGCTACAGAAATGATGTAAGTACTGTTGTCTTCTGGCGTTAAATACGCAGCCAACGACACCACATTCATCCCGATCGGATGCTCAGTTGAAAAGATATTCAATAATTAATAGATATAGATATTCAATAAAGATGATTTTACCGTTGTTTTTTTGTGTTATTCTGCCCATAACTTCTAAACGACTTAAGCTACAGAAATGATGTAAGTACTGTTGTCTTCTGGCGTTAAATACGCAGCCAACGACACCACATTCATCCCGATCGGATGCTCCGTTGAAAAGATATTCAATAAAGAATAGATATAGATATTCAATAAAGATGATTTAACCGTTGTTTTTTTTGTGTTATTCTGCCCATAACTTCTAAACGACTTAAGCTACAGAAATGATGTAAAAACTGTTGTCTTCTAGCGTTAAATACGCAGCCAACGACACCACACTCATCCCTATCGGATGCTCCGTTGAAAAGATATTCAATAATGAATAGATATAGATATTGAATAGAGATGATTTTACCGTTGTTTTTTTTGTGTTATTCTGCCCATAACTTCTAAACGACTTAAGCTAGAGAAATGACGTAAGTACTGTTGTCTTCTGGCGTTAAATACGCAGCCAACGACACCACATTTATCCCGATCGGATGCTCCTTTGAAAAGATATTTAATAAAGAATAGATATAGATATTCAATAAGGATGATTTTACCGTTGTTTTTTTTGTGTTATTCTGCCCATAACTACTAAACGACTTAAGCTACAGAAATTGTGTCAGTACTGTTGTCTTCTGGCGTTAAATACGCAGCCAACGACACCAGATTCATCCCGATCGGATGCTCCGTTGAAAAGATATCCAATAAAGAAGATTTTACCGTTGTTTTTTTTTTGAGTTATTCTGCCCATAACTTCTAAACGACTTAAGCTACAGAAATTATGTAAGTACTGTTGTCTTCTGGCGTTAAATACGCAGCCAACGACACTACATTCATCCCGATCGGATGCTCCGTTGAAAAGATATTCAATAAAGAATATATATAGATATTCAATAAAGATGATTTTACCGCTGTTTTTTTTGTGTTATTCTGCCCATAACTTCTAAACGACTTAAGCTACAGAAATGATGTAAGTACTGTTGTCTTCTGGCGTTAAATACGCAGCCAACGACACCACATTCATCCCGATCGGATGCTCCGTTGAAAAGATATTCAATAAAGAATAGATATAGATATTCAATAAAGATGATTTAACCGTTGTTTTTTTTGTGTTATTCTGCCCATAACTTCTAAACGACTTAAGCTACAGAAATGATGTAAAAACTGTTGTCTTCTAGCGTTAAATACGCAGCCAACGACACCACACTCATCCCTATCGGATGCTCCGTTGAAAAGATATTCAATAATGAATAGATATAGATATTGAATAGAGATGATTTTACCGTTGTTTTTTTTGTGTTATTCTGCCCATAACTTCTAAACGACTTAAGCTAGAGAAATGACGTAAGTACTGTTGTCTTCTGGCGTTAAATACGCAGCCAACGACACCACATTTATCCCGATCGGATGCTCCTTTGAAAAGATATTTAATAAAGAATAGATATAGATATTCAATAAGGATGATTTTACCGTTGTTTTTTTTGTGTTATTCTGCCCATAACTACTAAACGACTTAAGCTACAGAAATTGTGTCAGTACTGTTGTCTTCTGGCGTTAAATACGCAGCCAACGACACCACATTCATCCCTATCGGATGCTCCATTGAAAAGATATCCAATAAAGATTATTTTACCGTTGTTTTTTTTTTGAGTTATTCTGCCCATAACTTCTAAACGACTTAAGCTACAGAAATTATGTAAGTACTGTTGTCTTCTGGCGTTAAATACGCAGCCAACGACACTACATTCATCCCGATCGGATGCTCCGTTGAAAAGATATTCAATAAAGAATATATATAGATATTCAATAAAGATGATTTTACCGCTGTTTTTTTTTGTGTTATTCTGCCCATAACTTCTAAACGACTTAAGCTACAGAAATGATGTAAGTACTGTTGTCTTCTGGCGTTAAATACGCAGCCAACGACACCACATTCATCCCGATCGGATGCTCCGTTGAAAAGATATTCAATAAAGAATAGATATAGATATTCTATAAAGATGATTTTACCGCTGTTTTTTTTTGTGTTATTCTGCCCATAACTTCTAAACGACTTAAGCTACAGAAATGATGTAAAAACTGTTGTCTTCTAGCGTTAAATACGCAGCCAACGACACCACACTCATCCCTATCGGATGCTCCGTTGAAAAGATATTCAATAATGAATAGATATAGATATTGAATAGAGATGATTTTACCGTTGTTTTTTTTGTGTTATTCTGCCCATAACTTCTAAACGACTTAAGCTAGAGAAATGACGTAAGTACTGTTGTCTTCTGGCGTTAAATACGCAGCCAACGACACCACATTTATCCCGATCGGATGCTCCTTTGAAAAGATATTTAATAAAGAATAGATATAGATATTCAATAAGGATGATTTTACCGTTGTTTTTTTGTGTGTTATTCTGCCCATAACTACTAAACGACTTAAGCTACAGAAATTGTGTCAGTACTGTTGTCTTCTGGCGTTAAATACGCAGCCAACGACACCACATTCATCCCTATCGGATGCTCCATTGAAAAGATATCCAATAAAGATTATTTTACCGTTGTTTTTTTTGTGTTAATCTGCCCATAACTTCTAAACGACTTAAGCTACAGAAATTATGTAAGTTTTGTTGTTATCTGGCGTTAAATACGCAGCCAACGACACCACATTCATCCCGATCGGATGCTCCGTTGAAAAGATATTCAATAAAGAATAGATATAGATATTTAATAAAAATGATTTTACCGCTGGTTTTTTTTGTCTTATTCTGCCCATAACTTCTAAACGACTTGAGCTACAGAAATGATGTAAGTACTGTTGTCTTCTGGCGTTAAATACGCAGCCAACGACACTACACTCATCCCGATCGGATGCTCCGTTGAAAAGATATCCAATAAAGAAGATTTTTCCGTTGTTTTTTTTGAGTTATTCTGCCCATAACTTCTAAACGACTTAAGCTACAGAAATTATGTAAGTTTTGTTGTTATCTGGCGTTAAATACGCAGCCAACGACACCACATTCATCCCGATCGGATGCTCCGTTGAAAATATATTCAATAAAGAATAGATATAGATATTCAATAAAGATGATTTTACCGCTGTTTTTTTTTGTGTTATTCTGCCCATAACTTCTAAACGACTTAAGCTACAGAAATGATGTAAGTACTGTTGTCTTCTGGCGTTAAATACGCAGCCAACGACATCACACTAATCCCGATCGGATGCTCCGTTAAAAATATATTCAATAAAGAATAGATATAGATATTCAATAAAGATGATTTTACCGTTGTTTTTTTTGTGTTATTCTGCCCATAACTTCTAAACGACTTAAGCTACAGAAATGATGTAAGTACTGTTGTCTTCTGGCGTTAAATACGCAGCCAACGACACCACATTCATCCCGATCGGATGCTCCGTTTAAAAGATATCCAATAAAGAATATTTTACCGTTGTTTTTTTTTTTTGAGTTATTCTGCCCATAACTACTAAACGACTTAAGCTACAGAAATTATGTAAGTACTGTTGTCTTCTGGCGTTAAATACGCAGCCAACGACACCACATTCATCCCGATCGGATGCTCCGTTGAAAAGATATTCAATAAAGAATAGATATAGATATTCTATAAAGATGATTTTACCGCTGTTTTTTTTGTGTTATTCTGCCCATAACTTCTAAACGACTTAAGCTACAGAAATGATGTAAGTACTGTTGTCTTCTGGCGTTAAATACGCAGCCAACGACACTACATTCATCCCGATCGGATGCTCCGTTGAAAAGATATCCAATAAAGAAAATTTTACCGTTGTTTTTTTTTAGTTATTCTGCCCATAACATCTAAACGACTTAAGCTACAGAAATTATGTAAGTACTGTTGTCTTCTGGCGTTAAATACGCAGCCAACGACACCACATTCATCCCGATCGGATGCTCCGTTGAAAAGATATTCAATAAAGAATAGATATAGATATTCTATAAAGATGATTTTACCGCTGTTTTTTTTGTGTTATTCTGCCCATAACTTCTAAACGACTTAAGCTACAGAAATGATGTAAGTACTGTTGTCTTCTGGCGTTAAATACGCAGCCAACGACACCACATTCATCCCGATCGGATGCTCCGTTGAAAAGATATTCAATAAATAATAGATATAGATATTCAATAAAGATGATTTTACCTTTGTTTTTTTGTGTTATTCTGCCCATAACTTCTAAACGACTTAAGCTACAGAAATGATGTAAGTACTGTTGTCTTCAGGCGTTAAATACGCAGCCAATGACACCACACTCATCCCGATCGGATGCTCCGTTAAAAATATATTCAATAAAGAATAGATATAGATATTCAATAAAGATGATTTTACCGTTGTTTTTTTGTGTTATTCTGCCCATAACTTCTAAACGACTTAAGCTACAGAAGTGATGTAAGTACTGTTGTCTTCTGGCGTTAAATACGCAGCCAACGACACCACATTCATCCCGATCGGATGCTCCGTTGAAAAGATATCCAATAAAGATGATTTTACCGTTGTTTTTTTTGTGTTAATCTGCCCATAACTTCTAAACGACTTAAGCTACAGAAATGATGTAAGTTTTGTTGTTATCTGGCGTTAAATACGCAGCCAACGACACCACACTCATCCCGATCGGATGCTCCGTTAAAAATATATTCAATAAAGAATAGATATAGATATTCAATAAAGATGATTTTACCGTTGTTTTTTTTGTGTTATTCTGCCCATAACTTCTAAACGACTTAAGCTACAGAAGTGATGTAAGTACTGTTGTCTTCTGGCGTTAAATACGCAGCCAACGACACCACATTCATCCCGATCGGATGCTCCGTTGAAAAGATATCCAATAAAGATGATTTTACCGTTGTTTTTTTTGTGTTAATCTGCCCATAACTTCTAAACGACTTAAGCTACAGAAATGATGTAAGTTTTGTTGTTATCTGGCGTTAAATACGCAGCCAACGACACCACATTCATCCCGATCGGATGCTCCGTTGAAAAGATATTCAATAAAGAATAGATATAGATATTCAATAAAGATGATTTAACCGTTGTTTTTTTTGTGTTATTCTGCCCATAACTTCTAAACGACTTAAGCTACAGAAATGATGTAAAAACTGTTGTCTTCTAGCGTTAAATACGCCAACGACACCACACTCATCCCTATCGGATGCTCCGTTGAAAAGATATTCAATAATGAATAGATATAGATATTGAATAGAGATGATTTTACCGTTGTTTTTTTTGTGTTATTCTGCCCATAACTTCTAAACGACTTAAGCTAGAGAAATGACGTAAGTACTGTTGTCTTCTGGCGTTAAATACGCAGCCAACGACACCACATTTATCCCGATCGGATGCTCCTTTGAAAAGATATTTAATAAAGAATAGATATAGATATTCAATAAGGATGATTTTACCGTTGTTTTTTTTGTGTTATTCTGCCCATAACTACTAAACGACTTAAGCTACAGAAATTGTGTCAGTACTGTTGTCTTCTGGCGTTAAATACGCAGCCAACGACACCACATTCATCCCTATCGGATGCTCCATTGAAAAGATATCCAATAAAGATTATTTTACCGTTGTTTTTTTTGTGTTAATCTGCCCATAACTTCTAAACGACTTAAGCTACAGAAATGATGTAAGTTTTGTTGTTATCTGGCGTTAAATACGCAGCCAACGACACCACATTCATCCCGATCGGATGCTCCGTTGAAAAGATATTCAATAAAGAATAGATATAGATATTTAATAAAAATGATTTTACCGCTGGTTTTTTTGTCTTATTCTGCCCATAACTTCTAAACGACTTGAGCTACAGAAATGATGTAAGTACTGTTGTCTTCTGGCGTTAAATACGCAGCCAACGACACTACACTCATCCCGATCGGATGCTCCGTTGAAAAGATATCCAATAAAGAAGATTTTTCCGTTGTTTTTTTTGAGTTATTCTGCCCATAACTTCTAAACGACTTAAGCTACAGAAATTATGTAAGTACTGTTGTCTTCTGGCGTTAAATACGCAGCCAACGACACCACATTCATCCCGATCGGATGCTCCGTTGAAAAAATATTCAATAAAGAATAGATATAGATATTCTGTAAAGATGATTTTACCGCTGTTTTTTTTTGTGTTATTCTGCCCATAACTTCTAAACGACTTAAGCTACAGAAATGATGTAAAAACTGTTGTTATCTGGCGTTAAATACGCAGCCAACGACACCACATTCATCCCGATCGGATGCTCCGTTGAAAATATATTCAATAAAGAATAGATATAGATATTCAATAAAGATGATTTTACCGCTGTTTTTTTTTGTGTTATTCTGCCCATAACTTCTAAACGACTTAAGCTACAGAAATGATGTAAGTACTGTTGTCTTCTGGCGTTAAATACGCAGCCAACGACATCACACTAATCCCGATCGGATGCTCCGTTAAAAATATATTCAATAAAGAATAGATATAGATATTCAATAAAGATGATTTTACCGTTGTTTTTTTTGTGTTATTCTGCCCATAACTTCTAAACGACTTAAGCTACAGAAATGATGTAAGTACTGTTGTCTTCTGGCGTTAAATACGCAGCCAACGACACCACATTCATCCCGATCGGATGCTCCGTTTAAAAGATATCCAATAAAGAAGATTTTACCGTTGTTTTTTTTTTGAGTTATTCTGCCCATAACTACTAAACGACTTAAGCTACAGAAATTATGTAAGTACTGTTGTCTTCTGGCGTTAAATACGCAGCCAACGACACCACATTCATCCCGATCGGATGCTCCGTTGAAAAGATATTCAATAAAGAATAGATATAGATATTCTATAAAGATGATTTTACCGCTGTTTTTTTTTGTGTTATTCTGCCCATAACTTCTAAACGACTTAAGCTACAGAAATGATGTAAGTACTGTTGTCTTCTGGCGTTAAATACGCAGCCAACGACACTACATTCATCCCGATCGGATGCTTCGTTGAAAAGATATCCAATAAAGAAAATTTTACCGTTGTTTTTTTTTTAGTTATTCTGCCCATAACATCTAAACGACTTAAGCTACAGAAATTATGTAAGAACTGTTGTCTTCTGGCGTTAAATACGCAGCCAACGACACCACATTCATCCCGATCGGATGCTCCGTTGAAAAGATATTCAATAAAGAATAGATATAGATATTCTATAAAGATGATTTTACCGCTGTTTTTTTTTGTGTTATTCTGCCCATAACTTCTAAACGACTTAAGCTACAGAAATGATGTAAGTACTGTTGTCTTCTGGCGTTAAATACGCAGCCAACGACACCACATTCATCCCGATCGGATGCTCCGTTGAAAAGATATTCAATAAATAATAGATATAGATATTCAATAAAGATGATTTTACCTTTGTTTTTTTTGTGTTATTCTGCCCATAACTTCTAAACGACTTAAGCTACAGAAATGATGTAAGTACTGTTGTCTTCAGGCGTTAAATACGCAGCCAATGACACCACACTCATCCCGATCGGATGCTCCGTTAAAAATATATTCAATAAAGAATAGATATAGATATTCAATAAAGATGATTTTACCGTTGTTTTTTTTGTGTTATTCTGCCCATAACTTCTAAACGACTTAAGCTACAGAAGTGATGTAAGTACTGTTGTCTTCTGGCGTTAAATACGCAGCCAACGACACCACATTCATCCCGATCGGATGCTCCGTTGAAAAGATATCCAATAAAGATGATTTTACCGTTGTTTTTTTTGTGTTAATCTGCCCATAACTTCTAAACGACTTAAGCTACAGAAATGATGTAAGTTTTGTTGTTATCTGGCGTTAAATACGCAGCCAACGACACCACACTCATCCCGATCGGATGCTCCGTTAAAAATATATTCAATAAAGAATAGATATAGATATTCAATAAAGGTGATTTTACCGTTGTTTTTTTTGTGTTATTCTGCCCATAACTTCTAAACGACTTAAGCTACAGAAGTGATGTAAGTACTGTTGTCTTCTGGCGTTAAATACGCAGCCAACGACACCACATTCATCCCGATCGGATGCTCCGTTGAAAAGATATCCAATAAAGATGATTTTACCGTTGTTTTTTTTGTGTTAATCTGCCCATAACTTCTAAACGACTTAAGCTACAGAAATGATGTAAGTTTTGTTGTTATCTGGCGTTAAATACGCAGCCAACGACACCACATTCATCCCGATCGGATGCTCCGTTGAAAAGATATTCAATAAAGAATAGATATAGATATTTAATAAAGATGATTTTACCGCTGTTTTTTTAGTCTTATTCTGCCCATAACTTCTAAACGACTTGAGCTACAGAAATGGTGTAAGTACTGTTGTCTTCTGGCGTTAAATACGCAGCCAACGACACCACATTCATCCCGATCGGATGCTCCGTTGAAAAGATATTCAATAAAGAATAGATATAGATATTTAATAAAGATGATTTTACCGCTGTTTTTTTAGTCTTATTCTGCCCATAACTTCTAAACGACTTAAGCTACAGAAATGATGTAAGTACTGTTGTCTTCTGGCGTTAAATACGCAGCCAACGACACCACATTCATCCCGATCGGATGCTCCGTTGAAAAGATATTTAATAAAGAATAGATATAGATATTCAATAAAGATGATTTTACCGTTGTTTTTTTTTGTGTTATTCTGTCCATAACTTCTAAACGACTTAAGCTACAGAAATGATGTAAGTACTGTTGTCTTCTGGCGTTAAATACGCAGCCAACGACATCACACTAATCCCGATCGGATGCTCCGTTAAAAATATATTCAATAAAGAATAGATATAGATATTCAATAAAGATGATTTTACCGTTGTTTTTTTTGTGTTATTCTGCCCATAACTTCTAAACGACTTAAGCTACAGAAATGATGTAAGTACTGTTGTCTTCTGGCGTTAAATACGCAGCCAACGACACCACATTCATCCCGATCGGATGCTCCGTTTAAAAGATATCCAATAAAGAAGATTTTACCGTTGTTTTTTTTTGTGTTATTCTGCCCATAACTACTAAACGACTTAAGCTACAGAAATTATGTAAGTACTGTTGTCTTCTGGCGTTAAATACGCAGCCAACGACACCACATTCATCCCGATCGGATGCTCCGTTGAAAAGATATTCAATAAAGAATAGATATAGATATTCTATAAAGATGATTTTACCGCTGTTTTTTTTGTGTTATTCTGCCCATAACTTCTAAACGACTTAAGCTACAGAAATGATGTAAGTACTGTTGTCTTCTGGCGTTAAATACGCAGCCAACGACACTACATTCATCCCGATCGGATGCTTCGTTGAAAAGATATCCAATAAAGAAAATTTTACCGTTGTTTTTTTTTTAGTTATTCTGCCCATAACTTCTAAACGACTTAAGCTACAGAAATGGTGTAAGTACTGTTGTCTTCTGGCGTTAAATACGCAGCCAACGACACCACATTCATCCCGATCGGATGCTCCGTTGAAAAGATATTCAATAAAGAATAGATATAGATATTCTATAAAGATGATTTTACCGCTGTTTTTTTTGTGTTATTCTGCCCATAACTTCTAAACGACTTAAGCTACAGAAATGATGTAAGTACTGTTGTCTTCTGGCGTTAAATACGCAGCCAACGACACTACATTCATCCCGATCGGATGCTCCGTTGAAAAGATATTCAATAAATAATAGATATAGATATTCAATAAAGATGATTTTACCTTTGTTTTTTTTGTGTTATTCTGCCCATAACTTCTAAACGACTTAAGCTACAGAAATGATGTAAGTACTGTTGTCTTCAGGCGTTAAATACGCAGCCAATGACACCACACTCATCCCGATCGGATGCTCCGTTAAAAATATATTCAATAAAGAATAGATATAGATATTCAATAAAGATGATTTTACCGTTGTTTTTTTTGTGTTATTCTGCCCATAACTTCTAAACGACTTAAGCTACAGAAGTGATGTAAGTACTGTTGTCTTCTGGCGTTAAATACGCAGCCAACGACACCACATTCATCCCGATCGGATGCTCCGTTGAAAAGATATCCAATAAAGATGATTTTACCGTTGTTTTTTTTGTGTTAATCTGCCCATAACTTCTAAACGACTTAAGCTACAGAAATGATGTAAGTTTTGTTGTTATCTGGCGTTAAATACGCAGCCAACGACACCACACTCATCCCGATCGGATGCTCCGTTAAAAATATATTCAATAAAGAATAGATATAGATATTCAATAAAGATGATTTTACCATTGTTTTTTTTGTGTTATTCTGCCCATAACTTCTAAACGACTTAAGCTACAGAAGTGATGTAAGTACTGTTGTCTTCTGGCGTTAAATACGCAGCCAACGACACCACATTCATCCCGATCGGATGCTCCGTTGAAAAGATATCCAATAAAGATGATTTTACCGTTGTTTTTTTTGTGTTAATCTGCCCATAACTTCTAAACGACTTAAGCTACAGAAATGATGTAAGTTTTGTTGTTATCTGGCGTTAAATACGCAGCCAACGACACCACATTCATCCCGATCGGATGCTCCGTTGAAAAGATATTCAATAAAGAATAGATATAGATATTTAATAAAGATGATTTTACCGCTGTTTTTTTAGTCTTATTCTGCCCATAACTTCTAAACGACTTGAGCTACAGAAATGGTGTAAGTACTGTTGTCTTCTGGCGTTAAATACGCAGCCAACGACACCACATTCATCCCGATCGGATGCTCCGTTGAAAAGATATCCAATAAAGAAAATTTTACCGTTGTTTTTTTTTGAGTTATTCTGCCCATAACTTCTAAACGACTTAAGCTACAGAAATTATGTAAGTACTGTTGTCTTCTGGCGTTAAATACGCAGCCAACGACACCACATTCATCCCGATCGGATGCTCCGTTGAAAAGATATTCAATAAAGAATAGATATAGATATTCTATAAAGATGATTTTACCGCTGTTTTTTTTTTGTGTTAATCTGCTCATAACTTCTAAACGACTTAAGCTACAGAAATGATGTAAGTACTGTTGTCTTCTGGCGTTAAATACGCAGCCAACGACACCACACTCATCCCGATCGGATGCTCCGTTAAAAATATATTCAATAAAGAATAGATATAGATATTCAATAAAGATGATTTTACCGTTGTTTTTTTGTGTTATTCTGCCCATAACTTCTAAACGACTTAAGCTACAGAAATTATGTAAGTACTGTTGTCTTCTGGCGTTAAATACGCAGCCAACGACACCACATTCATCCCGATCGGATGCTCCTTTGAAAAGATATTTAATAAAGAATAGATATAGATATTCAATAAGGATGATTTTACCGTTGTTTTTTTTGTGTTATTCTGCCCATAACTACTAAACGACTTAAGCTACAGAAATTGTGTCAGTACTGTTGTCTTCTGGCGTTAAATACGCAGCCAACGACACCACATTCATCCCCATCGGATGCTCCATTGAAAAGATATCCAATAAAGATGATTTTACCGTTGTTTTTTTTGTGTTAATCTGCCCATAACTTCTAAACGACTTAAGCTACAGAAATGATGTAAGTTTTGTTGTTATCTGGCGTTAAATACGCAGCCAACGACACCACATTCATCCCGATCGGATGCTCCGTTGAAAAGATATTCAATAAAGAATAGATATAGATATTTAATAAAGATGATTTTACCGTTGTTTTTTTTGTGTTATTCTGCCCATAACTTCTAAACGACTTAAGCTACAGAAATGATGTAAGTACTGTTGTCTTCTGGCGTTAAATACGCAGCCAACGACACCACATTCATCCCGATCGGATGCTCCGTTGAAAAGATATCCAATAAAGATGATTTTACCGTTGTTTTTTTTGTGTTATTCTGCCCATAACTACTAAACGACTTAAGCTACAGAAATTGTGTCAGTACTGTTGTCTTCTGGCGTTAAATACGCAGCCAACGACACCACATTCATCCCCATCGGATGCTCCATTGAAAAGATATCCAATAAAGATGATTTTACCGTTGTTTTTTTTGTGTTAATCTGCCCATAACTTCTAAACGACTTAAGCTACAGAAATGATGTAAGTTTTGTTGTTATCTGGCGTTAAATACGCAGCCAACGACACCACATTCATCCCGATCGGATGCTCCGTTGAAAAGATATTCAATAAAGAATAGATATAGATATTTAATAAAGATGATTTTACCGTTGTTTTTTTTGTGTTATTCTGCCCATAACTTCTAAACGACTTAAGCTACAGAAATGATGTAAGAACTGTTGTCTTCTGGCGTTAAATACGCAGCCAACGACACCACATTCATCCCGATCGGATGCTCCGTTGAAAAGATATCCAATAAAGATGATTTTACCTTTGTTTTTTTTGTGTTATTCTGCCCATAACTTCTAAACGACTTAAGCTACAGAAATGATGTAAGTTTTGTTGTTATCTGGCGTTAAATACGCAGCCAACGACACCACATTCATCCCGATCGGATGCTCCGTTGAAAAGATATTCAATAAAGAATAGATATAGATATTCAATAAAGATGATTTTACCGCTGTTTTTTTAGTCTTATTCTGCCCATAACTTCTAAACGACTTGAGCTACAGAAATGGTGTAAGTACTGTTGTCTTCTGGCGTTAAATACGCAGCCAACGACACCACATTCATCCCGATCGGATGCTCCGTTGAAAAGATATCCAATAAAGAAAATTTTACCGTTGTTTTTTTTGAGTTATTCTGCCCATAACTTCTAAACGACTTAAGCTACAGAAATTATGTAAGTACTGTTGTCTTCTGGCGTTAAATACGCAGCCAACGACACCACATTCATCCCGATCGGATGCTCCGTTGAAAAGATATTCAATAAAGAATAGATATAGATATTCTATAAAGATGATTTTACCGCTGTTTTTTTTTTGTGTTAATCTGCTCATAACTTCTAAACGACTTAAGCTACAGAAATGATGTAAGTACTGTTGTCTTCTGGCGTTAAATACGCAGCCAACGACACCACACTCATCCCGATCGGATGCTCCGTTAAAAATATATTCAATAAAGAATAGATATAGATATTCAATAAAGATGATTTTACCGTTGTTTTTTTTGTGTTATTCTGCCCATAACTTCTAAACGACTTAAGCTACAGAAATGATGTAAGTACTGTTGTCTTCTGGCGTTAAATACGCAGCCAACGACACCACACTCATCCCGATCGGATGCTCCGTTAAAAATATATTCAATAAAGAATAGATATAGATATTCAATAAAGATGATTTTACCGTTGTTTTTTTTGTGTTATTCTGCCCATAACTTCTAAACGACTTAAGCTACAGAAATTATGTAAGTACTGTTGTCTTCTGGCGTTAAATACGCAGCCAACGACACCACATTCATCCCCATCGGATGCTCCATTGAAAAGATATCCAATAAAGATGATTTTACCGTTGTTTTTTTTGTGTTAATCTGCCCATAACTTCTAAACGACTTAAGCTACAGAAATGATGTAAGTTTTGTTGTTATCTGGCGTTAAATACGCAGCCAACGACACCACATTCATCCCGATCGGATGCTCCGTTGAAAAGATATTCAATAAAGAATAGATATAGATATTTAATAAAGATGATTTTACCGTTGTTTTTTTTGTGTTATTCTGCCCATAACTTCTAAACGACTTAAGCTACAGAAATGATGTAAGTACTGTTGTCTTCTGGCGTTAAATACGCAGCCAACGACACCACATTCATCCCGATCGGATGCTCCGTTGAAAAGATATCCAATAAAGATGATTTTACCGTTGTTTTTTTTGTGTTATTCTGCCCATAACTACTAAACGACTTAAGCTACAGAAATTGTGTCAGTACTGTTGTCTTCTGGCGTTAAATACGCAGCCAACGACACCACATTCATCCCCATCGGATGCTCCATTGAAAAGATATCCAATAAAGATGATTTTACCGTTGTTTTTTTTGTGTTAATCTGCCCATAACTTCTAAACGACTTAAGCTACAGAAATGATGTAAGTTTTGTTGTTATCTGGCGTTAAATACGCAGCCAACGACACCACATTCATCCCGATCGGATGCTCCGTTGAAAAGATATTCAATAAAGAATAGATATAGATATTTAATAAAGATGATTTTACCGTTGTTTTTTTTGTGTTATTCTGCCCATAACTTCTAAACGACTTAAGCTACAGAAATGATGTAAGTACTGTTGTCTTCTGGCGTTAAATACGCAGCCAACGACACCACATTCATCCCGATCGGATGCTCCGTTGAAAAGATATCCAATAAAGATGATTTTACCTTTGTTTTTTTTGTGTTATTCTGCCCATAACTTCTAAACGACTTAAGCTACAGAAATGATGTAAGTACTGTTGTCTTCAGGCGTTAAATACGCAGCCAATGACACCACACTCATCCCGATCGGATGCTCCGTTAAAAATATATTCAATAAAGAATAGATATAGATATTCAATAAAGATGATTTTACCGTTGTTTTTTTGTGTTATTCTGCCCATAACTTCTAAACGACTTAAGCTACAGAAGTGATGTAAGTACTGTTGTCTTCTGGCGTTAAATACGCAGCCAACGACACCACATTCATCCCGATCGGATGCTCCGTTGAAAAGATATCCAATAAAGATGATTTTACCGTTGTTTTTTTTGTGTTAATCTGCCCATAACTTCTAAACGACTTAAGCTACAGAAATGATGTAAGTTTTGTTGTTATCTGGCGTTAAATACGCAGCCAACGACACCACACTCATCCCGATCGGATGCTCCGTTAAAAATATATTCAATAAAGAATAGATATAGATATTCAATAAAGATGATTTTACCGTTGTTTTTTTTGTGTTATTCTGCCCATAACTTCTAAACGACTTAAGCTACAGAAGTGATGTAAGTACTGTTGTCTTCTGGCGTTAAATACGCAGCCAACGACACCACATTCATCCCGATCGGATGCTCCGTTGAAAAGATATCCAATAAAGATGATTTTACCGTTGTTTTTTTTGTGTTAATCTGCCCATAACTTCTAAACGACTTAAGCTACAGAAATGATGTAAGTTTTGTTGTTATCTGGCGTTAAATACGCAGCCAACGACACCACATTCATCCCGATCGGATGCTCCGTTGAAAAGATATTCAATAAAGAATAGATATAGATATTTAATAAAGATGATTTTACCGCTGTTTTTTTAGTCTTATTCTGCCCATAACTTCTAAACGACTTGAGCTACAGAAATGGTGTAAGTACTGTTGTCTTCTGGCGTTAAATACGCAGCCAACGACACCACATTCATCCCGATCGGATGCTCCGTTGAAAAGATATTCAATAAAGAATAGATATAGATATTTAATAAAGATGATTTTACCGCTGTTTTTTTAGTCTTATTCTGCCCATAACTTCTAAACGACTTAAGCTACAGAAATGATGTAAGTACTGTTGTCTTCTGGCGTTAAATACGCAGCCAACGACACCACATTCATCCCGATCGGATGCTCCGTTGAAAAGATATTCAATAAAGAATAGATATAGATATTCAATAAAGATGATTTTACCGTTGTTTTTTTTTGTGTTATTCTGCCCATAACTTCTAAACGACTTAAGCTACAGAAATGATGTAAGTACTGTTGTCTTCTGGCGTTAAATACGCAGCCAACGACATCACACTAATCCCGATCGGATGCTCCGTTAAAAATATATTCAATAAAGAATAGATATAGATATTCAATAAAGATGATTTTACCGTTGTTTTTTTTGTGTTATTCTGCCCATAACTTCTAAACGACTTAAGCTACAGAAATGATGTAAGTACTGTTGTCTTCTGGCGTTAAATACGCAGCCAACGACACCACATTCATCCCGATCGGATGCTCCGTTTAAAAGATATCCAATAAAGAAGATTTTACCGTTGTTTTTTTTTTGAGTTATTCTGCCCATAACTACTAAACGACTTAAGCTACAGAAATTATGTAAGTACTGTTGTCTTCTGGCGTTAAATACGCAGCCAACGACACCACATTCATCCCGATCGGATGCTCCGTTGAAAAGATATTCAATAAAGAATAGATATAGATATTCTATAAAGATGATTTTACCGCTGTTTTTTTGTGTTATTCTGCCCATAACTTCTAAACGACTTAAGCTACAGAAATGATGTAAGTACTGTTGTCTTCTGGCGTTAAATACGCAGCCAACGACACCACATTCATCCCCATCGGATGCTTCGTTGAAAAGATATCCAATAAAGAAAATTTTACCGTTGTTTTTTTTTTTTATTCTGCCCATAACTTCTAAACGACTTAAGCTACAGAAATTATGTAAGTACTGTTGTCTTCTGGCGTTAAATACGCAGCCAACGACACCACATTCATCCCGATCGGATGCTCCGTTGAAAAGATATTCAATAAAGAATAGATATAGATATTCTATAAAGATGATTTTACCGCTGTTTTTTTTGTGTTATTCTGCCCATAACTTCTAAACGACTTAAGCTACAGAAATGATGTAAGTACTGTTGTCTTCTGGCGTTAAATACGCAGCCAACGACACCACATTCATCCCGATCGGATGCTCCGTTGAAAAGATATTCAATAAATAATAGATATAGATATTCAATAAAGATGATTTTACCTTTGTTTTTTTTGTGTTATTCTGCCCATAACTTCTAAACGACTTAAGCTACAGAAATGATGTAAGTACTGTTGTCTTCAGGCGTTAAATACGCAGCCAATGACACCACACTCATCCCGATCGGATGCTCCGTTAAAAATATATTCAATAAAGAATAGATATAGATATTCAATAAAGATGATTTTACCGTTGTTTTTTTTGTGTTATTCTGCCCATAACTTCTAAACGACTTAAGCTACAGAAGTGATGTAAGTACTGTTGTCTTCTGGCGTTAAATACGCAGCCAACGACACCACATTCATCCCGATCGGATGCTCCGTTGAAAAGATATCCAATAAAGATGATTTTACCGTTGTTTTTTTGTGTTAATCTGCCCATAACTTCTAAACGACTTAAGCTACAGAAATGATGTAAGTTTTGTTGTTATCTGGCGTTAAATACGCAGCCAACGACACCACACTCATCCCGATCGGATGCTCCGTTAAAAATATATTCAATAAAGAATAGATATAGATATTCAATAAAGATGATTTTACCGTTGTTTTTTTGTGTTAACTTGCCCATAACTTCTAAACGACTTAAGCTACAGAAGTGATGTAAGTACTGTTGTCTTCTGGCGTTAAATACGCAGCCAACGACACCACATTCATCCCGATCGGATGCTCCGTTGAAAAGATATCCAATAAAGATGATTTTACCGTTGTTTTTTTTGTGTTAATCTGCCCATAACTTCTAAACGACTTAAGCTACAGAAATGATGTAAGTTTTGTTGTTATCTGGCGTTAAATACGCAGCCAACGACACCACATTCATCCCGATCGGATGCTCCGTTGAAAAGATATTCAATAAAGAATAGATATAGATATTTAATAAAGATGATTTTACCGCTGTTTTTTTAGTCTTATTCTGCCCATAACTTCTAAACGACTTGAGCTACAGAAATGGTGTAAGTACTGTTGTCTTCTGGCGTTAAATACGCAGCCAACGACACCACATTCATCCCGATCGGATGCTCCGTTGAAAAGATATCCAATAAAGAAAATTTTACCGTTGTTTTTTTGAGTTATTCTGCCCATAACTTCTAAACGACTTAAGCTACAGAAATTATGTAAGTACTGTTGTCTTCTGGCGTTAAATACGCAGCCAACGACACCACATTCATCCCGATCGGATGCTCCGTTGAAAAGATATTCAATAAAGAATAGATATAGATATTTAATAAAGATGATTTTACCGCTGTTTTTTTAGTCTTATTCTGCCCATAACTTCTAAACGACTTGAGCTACAGAAATGGTGTAAGTACTGTTGTCTTCTGGCGTTAAATACGCAGCCAACGACACCACATTCATCCCGATCGGATGCTCCGTTGAAAAGATATTCAATAAAGAATAGATATAGATATTTAATAAAGATGATTTTACCGCTGTTTTTTTAGTCTTATTCTGCCCATAACTTCTAAACGACTTAAGCTACAGAAATGATGTAAGTACTGTTGTCTTCTGGCGTTAAATACGCAGCCAACGACACCACATTCATCCCGATCGGATGCTCCGTTGAAAAGATATTTAATAAAGAATAGATATAGATATTCAATAAAGATGATTTTACCGTTGTTTTTTTGTGTTATTCTGCCCATAACTTCTAAACGACTTAAGCTACAGAAATGATGTAAGTACTGTTGTCTTCTGGCGTTAAATACGCAGCCAACGACATCACACTAATCCCGATCGGATGCTCCGTTAAAAATATATTCAATAAAGAATAGATATAGATATTCAATAAAGATGATTTTACCGTTGTTTTTTTTGTGTTATTCTGCCCATAACTTCTAAACGACTTAAGCTACAGAAATGATGTAAGTACTGTTGTCTTCTGGCGTTAAATACGCAGCCAACGACACCACATTCATCCCGATCGGATGCTCCGTTTAAAAGATATCCAATAAAGAAGATTTTACCGTTGTTTTTTTTTTGAGTTATTCTGCCCATAACTACTAAACGACTTAAGCTACAGAAATTATGTAAGTACTGTTGTCTTCTGGCGTTAAATACGCAGCCAACGACACCACATTCATCCCGATCGGATGCTCCGTTGAAAAGATATTCAATAAAGAATAGATATAGATATTCTATAAAGATGATTTTACCGCTGTTTTTTTTTGTGTTATTCTGCCCATAACTTCTAAACGACTTAAGCTACAGAAATGATGTAAGTACTGTTGTCTTCTGGCGTTAAATACGCAGCCAACGACACCACATTCATCCCCATCGGATGCTTCGTTGAAAAGATATCCAATAAAGAAAATTTTACCGTTGTTTTTTTTTTAGTTATTCTGCCCATAACTTCTAAACGACTTAAGCTACAGAAATTATGTAAGTACTGTTGTCTTCTGGCGTTAAATACGCAGCCAACGACACCACATTCATCCCGATCGGATGCTCCGTTGAAAAGATATTCAATAAAGAATAGATATAGATATTCTATAAAGATGATTTTACCGCTGTTTTTTTTTGTGTTATTCTGCCCATAACTTCTAAACGACTTAAGCTACAGAAATGATGTAAGTACTGTTGTCTTCTGGCGTTAAATACGCAGCCAACGACACCACATTCATCCCGATCGGATGCTCCGTTGAAAAGATATTCAATAAATAATAGATATAGATATTCAATAAAGATGATTTTACCTTTGTTTTTTTGTGTTATTCTGCCCATAACTTCTAAACGACTTAAGCTACAGAAATTATGTAAGTACTGTTGTCTTCAGGCGTTAAATACGCAGCCAATGACACCACACTCATCCCGATCGGATGCTCCGTTAAAAATATATTCAATAAAGAATAGATATAGATATTCAATAAAGATGATTTTACCGTTGTTTTTTTTGTGTTATTCTGCCCATAACTTCTAAACGACTTAAGCTACAGAAGTGATGTAAGTACTGTTGTCTTCTGGCGTTAAATACGCAGCCAACGACACCACATTCATCCCGATCGGATGCTCCGTTGAAAAGATATCCAATAAAGATGATTTTACCGTTGTTTTTTTTGTGTTAATCTGCCCATAACTTCTAAACGACTTAAGCTACAGAAATGATGTAAGTTTTGTTGTTATCTGGCGTTAAATACGCAGCCAACGACACCACACTCATCCCGATCGGATGCTCCGTTAAAAATATATTCAATAAAGAATAGATATAGATATTCAATAAAGATGATTTTACCGTTGTTTTTTTTGTGTTAACTTGCCCATAACTTCTAAACGACTTAAGCTACAGAAGTGATGTAAGTACTGTTGTCTTCTGGCGTTAAATACGCAGCCAACGACACCACATTCATCCCGATCGGATGCTCCGTTGAAAAGATATCCAATAAAGATGATTTTACCGTTGTTTTTTTTGTGTTAATCTGCCCATAACTTCTAAACGACTTAAGCTACAGAAATTATGTAAGTTTTGTTGTTATCTGGCGTTAAATACGCAGCCAACGACACCACATTCATCCCGATCGGATGCTCCGTTGAAAAGATATTCAATAAAGAATAGATATAGATATTTAATAAAGATGATTTTACCGCTGTTTTTTTAGTCTTATTCTGCCCATAACTTCTAAACGACTTGAGCTACAGAAATGGTGTAAGTACTGTTGTCTTCTGGCGTTAAATACGCAGCCAACGACACCACATTCATCCCGATCGGATGCTCCGTTGAAAAGATATCCAATAAAGAAAATTTTACCGTTGTTTTTTTTGAGTTATTCTGCCCATAACTTCTAAACGACTTAAGCTACAGAAATTATGTAAGTACTGTTGTCTTCTGGCGTTAAATACGCAGCCAACGACACCACATTCATCCCGATCGGATGCTCCGTTGAAAAGATATTCAATAAAGAATAGATATAGATATTCTATAAAGATGATTTTACCGCTGTTTTTTTTTTTGTGTTAATCTGCTCATAACTTCTAAACGACTTAAGCTACAGAAATGATGTAAGTACTGTTGTCTTCTGGCGTTAAATACGCAGCCAACGACACCACACTCATCCCGATCGGATGCTCCGTTAAAAATATATTCAATAAAGAATAGATATAGATATTCAATAAAGATGATTTTACCGTTGTTTTTTTTGTGTTATTCTGCCCATAACTTCTAAACGACTTAAGCTACAGAAATTATGTAAGTACTGTTGTCTTCTGGCGTTAAATACGCAGCCAACGACACCACATTCATCCCGATCGGATGCTCCTTTGAAAAGATATTTAATAAAGAATAGATATAGATATTCAATAAGGATGATTTTACCGTTGTTTTTTTTGTGTTATTCTGCCCATAACTACTAAACGACTTAAGCTACAGAAATTGTGTCAGTACTGTTGTCTTCTGGCGTTAAATACGCAGCCAACGACACCACATTCATCCCCATCGGATGCTCCATTGAAAAGATATCCAATAAAGATGATTTTACCGTTGTTTTTTTTGTGTTAATCTGCCCATAACTTCTAAACGACTTAAGCTACAGAAATGATGTAAGTTTTGTTGTTATCTGGCGTTAAATACGCAGCCAACGACACCACATTCATCCCGATCGGATGCTCCGTTGAAAAGATATTCAATAAAGAATAGATATAGATATTTAATAAAGATGATTTTACCGTTGTTTTTTTTGTGTTATTCTGCCCATAACTTCTAAACGACTTAAGCTACAGAAATGATGTAAGTACTGTTGTCTTCTGGCGTTAAATACGCAGCCAACGACACCACATTCATCCCGATCGGATGCTCCGTTGAAAAGATATCCAATAAAGATGATTTTACCGTTGTTTTTTTTGTGTTAATCTGCCCATAACTTCTAAACGACTTAAGCTACAGAAATGATGTAAGTACTGTTGTCTTCTGGCGTTAAATACGCAGCCAACGACACCACATTCATCCCGATCGGATGCTCCGTTGTAAAGATATCCAATAAAGATGATTTTACCGTTGTTTTTTTTGTGTTAATCTGCCCATAACTTCTAAACGACTTAAGCTACAGAAATGATGTAAGTTTTGTTGTTATCTGGCGTTAAATACGCAGCCAACGACACCACATTCATCCCGATCGGATGCTCCGTTGAAAAGATATTCAATAAAGAATAGATATAGATATTTAATAAAGATGATTTTACCGTTGTTTTTTTAGTCTTATTCTGCCCATAACTTCTAAACGACTTGAGCTACAGAAATGATGTAAGTACTGTTGTCTTCTGGCGTTAAATACGCAGCCAACGACACCACATTCATCCCGATCGGATGCTCCGTTGAAAAGATATCCAATAAAGAAAATTTTACCGTTGTTTTTTTTGAGTTATTCTGCCCATAACTTCTAAACGACTTAAGCTACAGAAATTATGTAAGTACTGTTGTCTTCTGGCGTTAAATACGCAGCCAACGACACCACATTCATCCCGATCGGATGCTCCGTTGAAAAGATATTCAATAAAGAATAGATATAGATATTCTATAAAGATGATTTTACCGCTGTTTTTTTTTTGTGTTAATCTGCTCATAACTTCTAAACGACTTAAGCTACAGAAATGATGTAAGTACTGTTGTCTTCTGGCGTTAAATACGCAGCCAACGACACCACATTCATCCCGATCGGATGCTCCGTTGAAAAGATATTCAATAAAGAATAGATATAGATATTCAATAAAGATGATTTTACCGTTGTTTTTTTTGTGTTATTCTGCCCATAACTTCTAAACGACTTAAGCTACAGAAATGATGTAAGTACTGTTGTCTTCTGGCGTTAAATACGCAGCCAACGACACCACATTCATCCCGATCGGATGCTCCGTTGTAAAGATATCCAATAAAGATGATTTTACCGTTGTTTTTTTTGTGTTAATCTGCCCATAACTTCTAAACGACTTAAGCTACAGAAATGATGTATGTTTTGTTGTTATCTGGCGTTAAATACGCAGCCAACGACACCACATTCATCCCGATCGGATGCTCCGTTGAAAAGATATTCAATAAAGAATAGATATAGATATTTAATAAAGATGATTTTACCGCTGTTTTTTTAGTCTTATTCTGCCCATAACTTCTAAACGACTTGAGCTACAGAAATGATGTAAGTACTGTTGTCTTCTGGCGTTAAATACGCAGCCAACGACACCACATTCATCCCGATCGGATGCTCCGTTGAAAAGATATCCAATAAAGAAAATTTTACCGTTGTTTTTTTTTTAGTTATTCTGCCCATAACTTCTAAACGACTTAAGCTACAGAAATTATGTAAGTACTGTTGTCTTCTGGCGTTAAATACGCAGCCAACGACACCACATTCATCCCGATCGGATGCTCCGTTGAAAAGATATTCAATAAAGAATATATATAGATATTCTATAAAGATGATTTTACCGCTGTTTTTTTTGTGTGTTATTCTGCTCATAACTTCTAAACGACTTAAGCTACAGAAATGATGTAAGTACTGTTGTCTTCTGGCGTTAAATACGCAGCCAACGACACCACACTCATCCCGATCGGATGCTCCGTTAAAAATATATTCAATAAAGAATAGATATAGATATTCAATAAAGATGATTTTACCGTTGTTTTTTTTGTGTTATTCTGCCCATAACTTCTAAACGACTTAAGCTACAGAAATGATGTAAGTACTGTTGTCTTCTGGCGTTAAATACGCAGCCAACGACACCACATTCATCCCGATCGGATGCTCCATTGAAAAG
The DNA here is from genome assembly GCA_018153105.1 of Drosophila rufa. Taxonomy (NCBI): domain Eukaryota; kingdom Metazoa; phylum Arthropoda; class Insecta; order Diptera; family Drosophilidae; genus Drosophila; species Drosophila rufa. The sequence goes on along the minus strand of JAECXS010000115.1, from coordinate 78,605 downwards.
ATATCCAATAAAGAAGATTTTACCTTTTTTTTTTTTTTTTGTGTTATTCTGCCCATAACTTCTAAACGACTTAAGCTACAGAAATGATGTAAGTACTGTTGTCTTATGGCGTTAAATACGCAGCCAACGACACCACACTCATCCCGATCGGATGCTCCGTTAAAAATATATTCAATAAAGAATAGATATAGATATTCAATAAAGATGATTTTACCGTTTTTTTTTTTGTGTTATTCTGCCCATAACTTCTAAACGACTTAAGCTACAGAAATGATGTAAGTACTGTTGTCTTCTGGCGTTAAATACGCAGCCAACGACACCACATTCATCCCGATCGGATGCTCCGTTCAAAAGATATCCAATAAAGATGATTTTACCGTTGTTTTTTTTGTGTTAATCTGCCCATAACTTCTAAACGACTTAAGCTACAGAAATGATGTAAGTTTTGTTGTTATCTGGCGTTAAATACGCAGCCAACGACACCACATTCATCCCGATCGGATGCTCCGTTGAAAAGATATTCAATAAAGAATAGATATAGATATTTAATAAAGATGATTTTACCGCTGTTTTTTTAGTCTTATTCTGCCCATAACTTCTAAACGACTTGAGCTACATAAATGATGTAAGTACTGTTGTCTTCTGGCGTTAAATACGCAGCCAACGACACCACACTCATCCCGATCGGATGCTCCGTTAAAAATATATTCAATAAAGAATAGATATAGATATTCAATAAAGATGATTTTACCGTTGTTTTTTTTGTGTTATTCTGCCCATAACTTCTAAACGACTTGAGCTACAGAAATGATGTAAGTAATGTTGTCTTCTGGCGTTAAATACGCAGCCAACGACACCATATTCATCCCGATCTGATGCTCCGTTGAAAAGATATTCAATAAAGATGATTTTACCGTTGTTTTGTTTGTGTTATTCTGCCCATAACTTCTTCCCGATCGGATGCTCCGTTGAAAATATATTCAATAAAGAATAGATATAGATATTCAATAAAGATGATTTTACCGCTGTTTTTTTTGTGTTATTCTGCCCATAACTTCTAAACGACTTAAGCTACAGAAATGATGTAAGTACTGTTGTCTTCTGGCGTTAAATACGCAGCCAACGACACCACACTCATCCCGATCGGATGCTCCGTTAAAAATATATTCAATAAAGAATAGATATAGATATTCAATAAAGATGATTTTACCGTTGTTTTTTTTGTGTTATTCTGCCCATAACTTCTAAACGACTTAAGCTACAGAAATGATGTAAGTACTGTTGTCTTCTGGCGTTAAATACGCAGCCAACGACACCACATTCATCCCGATCGGATGCTCCGTTCAAAAGATATCCAATAAAGATGATTTTACCGTTGTTTTTTTTTGTGTTAATCTGCCCATAACTTCTAAACGACTTAAGCTACAGAAATGATGTAAGTTTTGTTGTTATCTGGCGTTAAATACGCAGCCAACGACACCACATTCATCCCGATCGGATGCTCCGTTGAAAAGATATTCAATAAAGAATAGATATAGATATTTAATAAAGATGATTTTACCGCTGTTTTTTTAGTCTTATTCTGCCCATAACTTCTAAACGACTTGAGCTACATAAATGATGTAAGTAATGTTGTCTTCTGGCGTTAAATACGCAGCCAACGACACCACACTCATCCCGATCGGATGCTCCGTTAAAAATATATTCAATAAAGAATAGATATAGATATTCAATAAAGATGATTTTACCGTTGTTTTTTTTGTGTTATTCTGCCCATAACTTCTAAACGACTTGAGCTACAGAAATGATGTAATAACTGTTGTCTTCTGGCGTTAAATACGCAGCCAACGACACCACATTCATCCCGATCGGATGCTCCGTTGTAAGGATATCCAATAAAGATGATTTTACCGTTGTTTTTTTTTGTGTTAATCTGCCCATAACTTCTAAACGACTTAAGCTACAGAAATGATGTATGTTTTGTTGTTATCTGGCGTTAAATACGCAGCCAACGACACCACATTCATCCCGATCGGATGCTCCGTTGAAAAGATATTCAATAAAGAATAGATATAGATATTTAATAAAGATGATTTTACCGCTGTTTTTTAGTCTTATTCTGCCCATAACTTCTAAACGACTTGAGCTACAGAAATGATGTAAGTACTGTTGTCTTCTGGCGTTAAATACGCAGCCAACGACACCACATTCATCCCGATCGGATGCTCCGTTGAAAAGATATCCAATAAAGAAAATTTTACCGTTGTTTTTTTTTAGTTATTCTGCCCATAACTTCTAAACGACTTAAGCTACAGAAATTATGTAAGTACTGTTGTCTTCTGGCGTTAAATACGCAGCCAACGACACCACATTCATCCCGATCGGATGCTCCGTTGAAAAGATATTCAATAAAGAATAGATATAGATATTCTATAAAGATGATTTTACCGCTGTTTTCTTTTTGTGTTAATCTGCTCATAACTTCTAAACGACTTAAGCTACAGAAATGGTGTAAGTACTGTTGTCTTCTGGCGTTAAATACGCAGCCAACGACACCACACTCATCCCGATCGGATGCTCCGTTAAAAATATATTCAATAAAGAATAGATATAGATATTCAATAAAGATGATTTTACCGTTGTTTTTTTTGTGTTATTCTGCCCATAACTTCTAAACGACTTAAGCTACAGAAATGATGTAAGTACTGTTGTCTTCTGGCGTTAAATACGCAGCCAACGACACCACATTCATCCCGATCGGATGCTCCATTGAAAAGATATCCAATAAAGAAGATTTTACCTTTTTTTTTTTTTTTGTGTTATTCTGCCCATAACTTCTAAACGACTTAAGCTACAGAAATGATGTAAGTACTGTTGTCTTCTGGCGTTAAATACGCAGCCAACGACACTACATTCATCCCGATCGGATGCTCCGTTGAAAAGATATCCAATAAAGAAAATTTTACCGTTGTTTTTTTTTGAGTTATTCTGCCCATAACTTCTAAACGACTTAAGCTACAGAAATTATGTAAGTACTGTTGTCTTCTGGCGTTAAATACGCAGCCAACGACACCACATTCATCCCGATCGGATGCTCCGTTGAAAAGATATTCAATAAAGAATATATATAGATATTCTATAAAGATGATTTTACCGCTGTTTTTTTTGTGTGTTATTCTGCTCATAACTTCTAAACGACTTAAGCTACAGAAATGATGTAAGTACTGTTGTCTTCTGGCGTTAAATACGCAGCCAACGACACCACACTCATCCCGATCGGATGCTCCGTTAAAAATATATTCAATAAAGAATAGATATAGATATTCAATAAAGATGATTTTACCGTTGTTTTTTTTGTGTTATTCTGCCCATAACTTCTAAACGACTTAAGCTACAGAAATGATGTAAGTACTGTTGTCTTCTGGCGTTAAATACGCAGCCAACGACACCACATTCATCCCGATCGGATGCTCCATTGAAAAGATATCCAATAAAGAAGATTTTACCTTTTTTTTTTTTTTGTGTTATTCTGCCCATAACTTCTAAACGACTTAAGCTACAGAAATGATGTAAGTACTGTTGTCTTCTGGCGTTAAATACGCAGCCAACGACACCACACTCATCCCGATCGGATGCTCCGTTAAAAATATATTCAATAAAGAATAGATATAGATATTCAATAAAGATGATTTTACCGTTGTTTTTTTTGTGTTATTCTGCCCATAACTTCTAAACGACTTAAGCTACAGAAATGATGTAAGTACTATTGTCTTCTGGCGTTAAATACGCAGCCAACGACACCACATTCATCCCGATCGGATGCTCCGTTCAAAAGATATCCAATAAAGATGATTTTACCGTTGTTTTTTTTGTGTTAATCTGCCCATAACTTCTAAACGACTTAAGCTACAGAAATGATGTAAGTTTTGTTGTTATCTGGCGTTAAATACGCAGCCAACGACACCACATTCATCCCGATCGGATGCTCCGTTGAAAAGATATTCAATAAAGAATAGATATAGATATTTAATAAAGATGATTTTACCGCTGTTTTTTTAGTCTTATTCTGCCCATAACTTCTAAACGACTTGAGCTACATAAATGATGTAAGTACTGTTGTCTTCTGGCGTTAAATACGCAGCCAACGACACCACACTCATCCCGATCGGATGCTCCGTTAAAAATATATTCAATAAAGAATAGATATAGATATTCAATAAAGATGATTTTACCGTTGTTTTTTTTGTGTTATTCTGCCCATAACTTCTAAATGACTTGAGCTACAGAAATGATGTAAGTACTGTTGTCTTCTGGCGTTAAATACGCAGCCAACGACACCATATTCATCCCGATCTGATGCTCCGTTGAAAAGATATTCAATAAAGATGATTTTACCGTTGTTTTGTTTGTGTTATTCTGCCCATAACTTCTTCCCGATCGGATGCTCCGTTGAAAATATATTCAATAAAGAATAGATATAGATATTCAATAAAGATGATTTTACCGCTGTTTTTTTTTGTGTTATTCTGCCCATAACTTCTAAACGACTTAAGCTACAGAAATGATGTAAGTACTGTTGTCTTCTGGCGTTAAATACGCAGCCAACGACACCACACTCATCCCGATCGGATGCTCCTTTAAAAATATATTCAATAAAGAATAGATATAGATATTCAATAAAGATGATTTTACCGTTGTTTTTTTTGTGTTATTCTGCCCATAACTTCTAAACGACTTAAGCTACAGAAATGATGTAAGTACTGTTGTCTTCTGGCGTTAAATACGCAGCCAAAGACACCACATTCATCCCGATCGGATGCTCCGTTCAAAAGATATCCAATAAAGATGATTTTACCGTTGTTTTTTTTGTGTTAATCTGCCCATAACTTCTAAACGACTTAAGCTACAGAAATGATGTAAGTTTTGTTGTTATCTGGCGTTAAATACGCAGCCAACGACACCACATTCATCCCGATCGGATGCTCCGTTGAAAAGATATTCAATAAAGAATAGATATAGATATTTAATAAAGATGATTTTACCGCTGTTTTTTTAGTCTTATTCTGCCCATAACTTCTAAACGACTTGAGCTACATAAATGATGTAAGTACTGTTGTCTTCTGGCGTTAAATACGCAGCCAACGACACCACATTCATCCCGATCGGATGCTCCATTGAAAAGAGATCCAATAAAGAAGATTTTACCGTTGATTTTTTTTGTGTTATTGTGCCCATAACTTCTAAACGACTTAAGCTACAGAAATGATGTAAGTACTGTTGTCTTTTGGCGTTAAATACGCAGCCAACGACACTACATTCATCCCGATCGGATGCTCCGTTGAAAAGATATCCAATAAAGAAGATTTTACCGTTGTTTTTTTTTTTAGTTATTCTGACCATAACTTCTAAACGACTTAAGCTACAGAAATTATGTAAAAACTGTTGTCTTCTGGCGTTAAATACGCAGCCAACGACACCACATTCATCCCGATCTGATGGTCCGTTAAAAAGATATTCAATAAAGAACAGACATAGATATTCAATAAAGACGATTTTACCGTTGTTTTTTTGTGTTCTTCTGCCCATAACTTCTAAACGACTTAACCTACTGAAATGATGTAAGTACTGATGTCTTTTGGCGTTAAAAACGCACCCAACGATACCACATTCATCCCGATCTGATGAAAAGATATTCAATAAAGAATAGATATAGATGGTCAATAAAGACGATTTTACCGTTGTTTTTTTGTGTTCTTCTGCCCTTAACTTCTAAACGACTTAAGCTACAGAAATGATGTAAGTACTGATGTCTTCTAACGTTAAATACGCAGCCAACGATACCACATTCATCCCGATCTGAAGCTCCGTTGAAAAGATATTCAATAAAGAATAGATATAGATGGTCAATAAAGACGATTTTACTGTTGTTTTTTTGTGTTATTCTGCCCATAACTTCTAAACGACTTAACCTACAGAAATGATGTAAGTACTGATGTCTTCTGGCGTTAAATACGCAGACAACGATACCACATTCATCCCGATCTGATGGTCCGTTAAAAAGATATTCAATAAAGAACAGACATAGATATTCAATAAAGATGATTTTACCGTTGTTTTTTTTGTGTTCTTCTGCCCATAACTTCTAAACGACTTAAGCTACAGAAATGATGTAAGTACTGGTGTCTTCTGGCGTTAAATACGCAGACAACGATACCACATTCATCCCGATCTGATGCTCCGTTGAAAAGATATTCAATAAAGAATAGATATAGATGGTCAATAAAGACGATTTTACCGTTGTTTTTTTGTGTTCTTCTGCCCATAACTTCTAAACGACTTAACCTACTGAAATGATGTAAGTACTGATGTCTTCTGGCGTTAAAAACGCAGCCAACGATACCACATTCATCCCGATCTGATGCTCCGTTGAAAAGATATTCAATAAAGAATAGATATAGATGGTCAATAAAGACGATTTTACCGTTGTTTTTTTGTTTTTCTGCCCATAACTTCTAAACGACTTAAACTACAGAAATGATGTAAGTACTGATGTCTTTTGGCGTTAAATACGCAGCCAACGATACCTCTCCCATCCCGATCTGATGCTCCGTTGAAAAGATATTCAATAAAGAATAGATATAGATTGTCATTAAAGATGATTTTACCGTTGTTTTTTGTGTTATTCTGCCCATAACTTCTAAACGACTTAACCTACTGAAATGATGTAAGTACTGATGTCTTCTGGCGTTGAATACGCAGCCAACGAAACCACATTCATCCCGATCTGATGCTCCGTTGAAAAGATATTCAATAAAGAATAGATATAGATAGTCAATAAAGATGATTTTACCGTTGGTTTTTTTTTTGTGTTCTTCTGCCCATAACTTCTAAACGACTTAAGCTACTGAGATGACGTAAGTACTGATGTCTTCTGGCTTTAAATACGCAGCCAACGATACCACATTCATCCCGATCTGATGCTCCGTTGAAAAGATATTCAATAAAGAATAGATATAGATTGTCATTAAAGATGATTTTACCGTTGTTTTTTGTGTTATTCTGCCCATAACTTCTAAACGACTTAACCTACTGAAATGATGTAAGTACTGATGTTTTTTGGCGTTAAAAACGCAGCCAACGATACCACATTCATCCCGATCTGATGCTCCGTTGAAAATATATTCAATAAAGAATAGATATAGATTGTCAATAAAGATGATTTTACCGTTGTTTTTTTGTGTTATTCTGCCCATAACTTCTAAACGACTTAACCTACTGAAATGGTGTAAGTACTGATGTCTTCTGGCGTTAAATACGCAGCCAACGATACCACACTCATCCCGATCTAATGCTCCGTTGAAAAGATATTCAATAAAGAACATACATAGATATTCAATAAAGATGATTTTACCGTTGTTTTTTTTTGTGTTCTTCTGCCCATAACTTCTAAACGACTTAAGCTACAGAAATGATGTAAGTACTGATGTCTTTTGGCGTTAAATACGCAGCCAACGATATCTCTCTTATCCCGATCTGATGCTCCGTTGAAAAGATATTCAATAAAGAATAGATATAGATTGTCAATAAAGATGATTTTACCGTTGTTTTTTTGTGTTATTCTGCCCATAACTTCTAAACGACTGAACCTACTGAAATGATGTAAGTACTGATGTCTTCTGGCGTTAAAAACGCACCCAACGATACCACATTCATCCCGATCTGATGAAAAGATATTCAATAAAGAATAGATATAGATGGTCAATAAAGACGATTTTACCGTTGTTTTTTTGTGTTATTCTGCCCATAACTTCTAAACGACTTAACCTACAGAAATGATGTAAGCACTGATGTCTTTTGGCGTTAAAAACGCAGCCAACGATACCACATTCATCCCGATCTGATGCTCCGTTGAAAAGATATTCAATAGATCAGTGTTCTTCTGCCCATAACTTCTAAACGACTTAACCTACAGAAATGATGTAAGTACTGATGTCTTCTGGCGTTAAATACGCAGCCAACGATACCACATTCATCCCGATCTGATGCTCCGTTGAAAAGATATTTAACAAAGAATAGATATAGATTGTCAATAAAGATGATTTTACCGTTGTTTTTTTTTGTTATTCTGCCCATAATTTCTAAACGACTTAACCTACTGAAATGATGTAAGTACTGATGTCTTTTGGCGTTAAAAACGCAGCCAACGATACCACATTCATCCCGATCTGATGCTCCGTTGAAAAGATATTCAATAGATTGTCAATAAAGATGATTTTACCGTTGTTTTTTTGTGTTATTCTGCCCATAACTTCTAAACGACTTAACCTACTGAAATGGTGTAAGTACTGATGTCTTCTGGCGTTAAAAACGCAGCCAACGATACCACATTCATCCCGATCTGATGCTCCGTTGAAAAGATATTCAATAAAGAATAGATATAGATGGTCAATAAAGACGATTTTACCGTTGTTTTTTTTAGTTATTCTGCCCATAACTTCTAAACGACTTAACCTACAGAAATGATGTAAGTACTGATGTCTTCTGGCGTTAAATACGCAGACAACAATACCACATTCATCCCGATCTGATGCTCCGTTGAAAAGATATTCAATAAAGAATAGATATAGATGGTCAATAAAGACGAATTTACCGTTGTTTTTTTGTGTTCTTCTGCCCATAACTTCTAAACGACTTAAGCTACAGAAATGATGTAAGTACTGATGTCTTTTGGCGTTAAATACGCAGCCAACGATGCCTCTCTCATCCCGATCTGATGCTCCGTTGAAAAGATATTCAATATAGAATAGATATAGATTGTCAATAAAGATGATTTTACCGTTGTTTTTTTGTGTTATTCTGCCCATAACTTCTAAACGACTGAACCTACTGAAATGATGTAAGTACTGATGTCTTTTGGCGTTAAATACGCAGCCAACGATACCTCTCTCATCCCGATCTGATGCTCCGTTGAAAAGATATTCAATAAAGAATAGATATAGATTGCACCAGTTTACAAAATGAAAAAAAACGTATCCATAGAAAAAAAAAATTAAAGCCATTTTCATGATCTGGGGGTTCAACTCTACCAGAATTTCACATCAACAGGCTTGGAGCATTTTGAGTGTAAACTAGTGTTGTCAATAAAGATGATTTTACCGTTGTTTTTTTGTGTTATTCAGCCCATAACTTCTAAACGACTTAACCTACTGAAATGATGTAAATACTGATGTCTTATGACGTTAAAAACGCAGCCAACGATACCACATTCATCCCGATCTGATGCTCCGTTGAAAAGATATTCAATAAAGAATAGATATAGATGGTCAATAAAGACGATTTTACCGTTGTTTTTTTGAGTTATTCTGCCCATAACTTTTAAACGACTTAACCTACAGAAATGATGTAAGTACTGATGTCTTCTGGCGTTAAATACGCAGACAACGATACCACATTCATCCCGATCTGATGCTCCGTTGAAAAGATATTCAATAAAGAATAGATATAGATGGTCAATAAAGACGATTTTACCGTTGTTTTTTTGTGTTCTTCTGCCCATAACTTCTAAACGACGTAAGCTACAGAATTGATGTAAGTACTGATGTCTTTTGGCGTTAAATACGCAGCCAACGATACCACACTCATCCCGATCTAATGCTCCGTTGAAAAGATATTCAATAAAGAACATACATAGATATTCAATAAAGATGATTTTACCGTTGTTTTTTTTGTGTTCTTCTGACCATAACTTCTAAACGACTTAACCTACTGAAATGATGTAAGTACTGATGTCTTCTGGCGTTAAAAACGCAGCCAACGATACCACATTCATCCCGATCTGATGTTCCGTTGAAAAGATATTCAATAAAGAATAGATATAGATGGTCAATAAAGACGATTCTACCGTTGTTTTTTTGTGTTATTCAGCCCATAACTTCTAAACGACTTAACCTACTGAAATGATGTAAATACTGATGTTTTATGGCGTTAAAAACGCAGCCAACAATACCACATTCATCCCGATCTGATGCTCCGTTGCAAAGATATTCAATAAAGAATAGATATAGATGGTCAATAAAGACGATTTTACCGTTGTTTTTTTGTGTTATTCTGCCCATAACTTCTAAACGACTTAACCTACTGAAATGGTGTAAGTACTGATGTCTTCTGGCGTTAAAAACGCAGCCAACGATACGACATTCATCCCGATCTGATGCTCCGTTGAAAAGATATTCAATAAAGAATAGATATAGATGGTCAATAAAGACGATTTTACCGTTGTTTTTTTTTGTTATTCTGCCCATAATTTCTAAACGACTTAACCTACTGAAATGATGTAAGTACTGATGTCTTTTGGCGTTAAAAACGCAGACAACGATACCACATTTATCCCGATCTGATGCTCCGTTGAAAAGATATTCAATAAAGAACAGACATAGATATTCAATAAAGATGATTTTACCTTTGTTTTTTTTTTTTGTTCTTCTGCCCATAACTTTTAAACGACTTAAGCTACAGAAATGATGTAAGTACTGATGTCTTCTGGCTTTAAATACGCAGCCAACGATACCACATTCATCCCGATCTGATGCTCCGTTGAAAAGATATTCAATAAAGAACATACATAGATATTCAATAAAGATGATTTTACCGTTGTTTTTTTTTGTGTTCTTCTGACCATAACTTCTAAACGACTTAACCTACTGAAATGATGTAAGTACTGATGTCTTCTGGCGTTAAAAACGCAGCCAACGATACCACATTCATCCCGATCTGATGCTCCGTTGAAAAGATATTCAATAAAGAATAGATATAGATGGTCAATAAAGACGAATTTACCGTTGTTTTTTTGTGTTCTTCTGCCCATAACTTCTAAACGACTTAAGCTACAGAAATGATGTAAGTACTGATGTCTTTTGGCGTTAAATACGCAGCCAACGATACCTCTCTCATCCCGATCTGATGCTCCGTTGAAAAGATATTCAATATAGAATAGATATAGATTGTCAATAAAGATGATTTTACCGTTGTTTTTTTGTGTTATTCTGCCCATAACTTCTAAACGACTGAACCTACTGAAATGATGTAAGTACTGATGTCTTTTGGCGTTAAATACGCAGCCAACGATACCTCTCTCATCCCGATCTGATGCTCCGTTGAAAAGATATTCAATAAAGAATAGATATAGATTGCACCAGTTTACAAAATGAAAAAAAACGTATCCATAGAAAAAAAAATTAAAGCCATTTTCATGATCTGGGGGTTCAACTCTACCAGAATTTCACATCAACAGGCTTGGAGCATTTTGAGTGTAAACTAGTGTTGTCAATAAAGATGATTTTACCGTTGTTTTTTTGTGTTATTCTTCCCATAACTTCTAAACGACTTAGCCTACTGAAATGATGTAAGTACTGATGTCTTCTGGCGTTAAAAACGCAGCCAACGATACCACATTCATCCCGATCTGATGTTCCGTTGAAAAGATATTCAATAAAGAATAGATATAGATGGTCAATAAAGACGATTCTACCGTTGTTTTTTTGTGTTATTCAGCCCATAACTTCTAAACGACTTAACCTACTGAAATGATGTAAATACTGATGTCTTATGACGTTAAAAACGCAGCCAACGATACCACATTCATCCCGATCTGATGCTCCGTTGAAAAGATATTCAATAAAGAATAGATATAGATGGTCAATAAAGACGATTTTACCGTTGTTTTTTTGAGTTATTCTGCCCATAACTTTTAAACGACTTAACCTACAGAAATGATGTAAGTACTGATGTCTTCTGGCGTTAAATACGCAGACAACGATACCACATTCATCCCGATCTGATGCTCCGTTGAAAAGATATTCAATAAAGAATAGATATAGATGGTCAAAAAAGACGATTTTACCGTTGTTTTTTTGTGTTCTTCTGCCCATAACTTCTAAACGACGTAAGCTACAGAATTGATGTAAGTACTGATGTCCTCTGGCGTTAAATACGCAGCCAACGATACCACACTCATCCCGATCTAATGCTCCGTTGAAAAGATATTCAATAAAGAACATACATAGATATTCAATAAAGACGATTTTACCGTTGTTTTTTTTTGTGTTCTTCTGACCATAACTTCTAAACGACTTAACCTACTGAAATGATGTAAGTACTGATGTCTTCTGGCGTTAAAAACGCAGCCAACGATACCACATTCATCCCGATCTGATGTTCCGTTGAAAAGATATTCAATAAAGAATAGATATAGATGGTCAATAAAGACGATTCTACCGTTGTTTTTTTTTTTGTTCTTCTGCCCATAACTTCTAAACGACTTAAGCTACAGAAATGATGTAAGTACTGATGTCTTCTGGCTTTAAATACGCAGGCAACGATACCACATTCATCCCGATCTGATGCTCCGTTGAAAAGATATTCAATAAAGAATAGATATAGATTGTCAATAAAGATGATTTTACCATTGTTTTTTTTTGTTATTCTGCCCATAATTTCTAAACGACTTAACCTACTGAAATGATGTAAGTACTGATGTCTTTTGGCGTTAAAAACGCAGCCAACGATACCACATTCATCCCGATCTGATGCTCCGTTGAAAAGATATTCAATAGATTGTCAATAAAGATGATTTTACCGTTGTTTTTTGTGTTATTCTGCCCATAACTTCTAAACGACTTAACCTACTGAAATGATGTAAATACTGATGTCTTCTGGCGTTAAAAACGCAGCCAACGATACCACATTCATCCCGATCTGATGCTCCTTTGAAAAGATATTCAATAAAGAATAGATATAGATGGTCAATAAAGACGATTTTACCGTTGTTTTTTTGAGTTATTCTGCCCATAACTTCTAAACGACTTAACCTACAGAAATGACGTAAGTACTGATGTCTTCTGGCGTTAAATACGCAGACAACGATACCACATTCATCCCGATCTGATGCTCCGTTGAAAAGATATTCAATAAAGAATAGATATAGATGGTCAATAAAGACGATTTTACCGTTGTTTTTTTGTGTTCCTCTGCCCATAACTTCTAAACGACGTAAGCTACAGAAATGGTGTAAGTACTGATGTCTTCTGGCGTTAAATACGCAGCCAACGATACCACACTCATCCCGATCTAATGCTCCGTTGAAAAGATATTCAATAAAGAAAATACATAGATATTCAATAAAGATGATTATACAGTTGTTTTTTTTGTGTTCTTCTGCCCATAACTTCTAAACGACTTAAGCTACAGAAATGATGTAAGTACTGATGTCTTTTGGCGTTAAATACGCAGCCAACGATACCTCTCTCATCCCGATCTGATGCTCCGTTGAAAATATATTCAATAAAGAATAGATATAGATTGTCAATAAAGATGATTTTACCGTTGTTTTTTTGTGTTATTCTTCCCATAACTTCTAAACGACTTAACCTACTGAAATGATGTAAGTACTGATGTCTTCTGGCGTTAAAAACGCAGCCAACGATACCACATTCATCCCGATCTGATGTTCCGTTGAAAAGATATTCAATAAAGAATAGATATAGATGGTCAATAAAGACGATTCTACCGTTGTTTTTTTGTGTTATTCTGCCCATAACTTCTAAACGACTTAACCTACTGAAATGATGTAAATACTGATGTCTTATGGCGTTAAAAACGCAGCCAACGATACCACATTCATCCCGATCTGATGCTCCGTTGAAAAGATATTCAATAAAGAATAGATATAGATGGTCAATAAAGACGATTTTACCGTTGTTTTTTTGAGTTATTCTGCCCATAACTTTTAAACGACTTAACCTACAGAAATGATGTAAGTACTGATGTCTTCTGGCGTTAAATACGCAGACAACGATACCACATTCATCCCGATCTGATGCTCCGTTGAAAAGATATTCAATAAAGAATAGATATAGATGGTCAATAAAGACGATTTTACCGTTGTTTTTTTGTGTTCTTCTGCCCATAACTTCTAAACGACTTAAGCTACAGAAATGATGTAAGTACTGATGTCTTCTGGCGTTAAATACGCAGCCAACGATACCACACTCATCCCGATCTAATGCTCCGTTGAAAAGATATTCAATAAAGAACATACATAGATATTCAATAAAGATGATTTTACCGTTGTTTTTTTTTGTGTTCTTCTGCCCATAACTTCTAAACGACTTAAGCTACAGAAATGACGTAAGTACTGATGTCTTCTGGCGTTAAATACGCAGCCAACGATACCACATTCATCCCGATCTGATGCTCCGTTGAAAAGATATTCAATAAAGAATAGATATAGATTGTCAATAAAGATGATTTTACCGTTGTTTTTTTTTGTTATTCTGCCCATAATTTCTAAACGACTTAACCTACTGAAATGATGTAAGTACTGATGTCTTTTGGCGTTAAAAACGCAGCCAACGATACCACACTCATCCCGATCTGATGCTCCGTTGAAAAGATATTCAATAGATTGTCAATAAAGATGATTTTACCGTTGTTTTTTGTGTTATTCTGCCCATAACTTCTAAACGACTTAACCTACTGAAATGATGTAAGTACTGATGTCTTCTGGCGTTAAAAACGCAGCAAACGATACCACATTCATCCCGATCTGATGCTCCGTTGAAAAGATATTCAATAAAGAATAGATATAGATGGTCAATAAAGACGATTTTACCGTTGTTTTTTTGTGTTATTCTGCCCATAACTTCTAAACGACTTAACCTACTGAAATGATGTAAATACTGATGTCTTCTGGCGTTAAAAACGCAGCCAACGATACCACATTCATCCCGATCTGATGCTCCGTTGAAAAGATATTCAATAAAGAATAGATATAGATGGTCAATAAAGACGATTTTACCGTTGTTTTTTTGAGTTATTCTGCCCATAACTTCTAAACGACTTAACCTACAGAAATGATGTAAGTACTGATGTCTTCTGGCGTTAAATACGCAGACAACGATACCACATTCATCCCGATCTGATGCTCCGTTGAAAAGATATTCAATAAAGAATAGATATAGATGGTCAATAAAGACGATTTTACCGTATGTATGAAGAACATACATAGATATTCAATAAAGACGATTTTACCGTTGTATTTTTTTGTGTTCTTCTGACCATAACTTCTAAACGACTTAACCTACTGAAATGATGTAAGTACTGATGTCTTCTGGCGTTAAAAACGCAGCCAACGATACCACATTCATCCCGATCTGATGTTCCGTTGAAAAGATATTCAATAAAGAATAGATATAGATGGTCAATAAAGACGATGCTACCGTTGTTTTTTTTTTTGTTCTTCTGCCCATAACTTCTAAACGACTTAAGCTACAGAAATGATGTAAGTACTGATGTCTTCTGGCTTTAAATACGCAGCCAACGATACCACATTCATCCCGATCTGATGCTCCGTTGAAAAGATATTCAATAAAGAATAGATATAGATTGTCAATAAAGATGATTTTACCGTTGTTTTTTTTTGTTATTCTGCCCATAATTTCTAAACGACTTAACCCACTGAAATGATGTAAGTATTGATGTCTTTTGGCGTTAAAAACGCAGCCAACGATACCACATTCATCCCGATCTGATGCTCCGTTGAAAAGATATTCAATAGATTGTCAATAAAGATGATTTTACCGTTGTTTTTTGTGTTATTCTGCCCATAACTTCTAAACGACTTAACCTACTGAAATGATGTAAGTACTGATGTCTTCTGGCGTTAAAAACGCAGCCAACGATACCACATTCATCCCGATCTGATGCTCCGTTGAAAAGATATTCAACAAAGAATAGATATAGATGGTCAATATAGACGATTTTACTGTTGTTTTTTTGTGTTATTCTGCCCATAACTTCTAAACGACTTAACCTACTGAAATGATGTAAATACTGATGTCTTCTGGCGTTAAAAACGCAGCCAACGATACCACATTCATCCCGATCTGATGCTCCGTTGAAAAGATATTCAATAAAGAATAGATATAGATGGTCAATAAAGACGATTTTACCGTTGTTTTTTTGAGTTATTCTGCCCATAACTTCTAAACGACTTAACCTACAGAAATGACGTAAGTACTGATGTCTTCTGGCGTTAAATACGCAGACAACGATACCACATTCATCCCGATCTGATGCTCCGTTGAAAAGATATTCAATAAAGAATAGATATAGATGGTCAATAAAGACGATTTTACCGTTGTTTTTTTGTGTTCCTCTGCCCATAACTTCTAAACGACGTAAGCTACAGAAATGGTGTAAGTACTGATGTCTTCTGGCGTTAAATACGCAGCCAACGATACCACACTCATCCCGATCTAATGCTCCGTTGAAAAGATATTCAATAAAGAAAATACATAGATATTCAATAAAGATGATTATACAGTTGTTTTTTTTTGTGTTCTTCTGCCCATAACTTCTAAACGACTTAAGCTACAGAAATGATGTAAGTACTGATGTCTTTTGGCGTTAAATACGCAGCCAACGATACCTCTCTCATCCCGATCTGATGCTCCGTTGAAAATATATTCAATAAAGAATAGATATAGATTGTCAATAAAGATGATTTTACCGTTGTTTTTTTGTGTTATTCTTCCCATAACTTCTAAACGACTTAACCTACTGAAATGATGTAAGTACTGATGTCTTCTGGCGTTAAAAACGCAGCCAACGATACCACATTCATCCCGATCTGATGTTCCGTTGAAAAGATATTCAATAAAGAATAGATATAGATGGCCAATAAAGACGATTCTACCGTTGTTTTTTTGTGTTATTCTGCCCATAACTTCTAAACGACTTAACCTACTGAAATGATGTAAATACTGATGTCTTATGGCGTTAAAAACGCAGCCAACGATACCACATTCATCCCGATCTGATGCTCCGTTGAAAAGATATTCAATAAAGAATAGATATAGATGCTCAATAAAGACGATTTTACCGTTGTTTTTTTGAGTTATTCTGCCCATAACTTTTAAACGACTTAACCTACAGAAATGATGTAAGTACTGATGTCTTCTGGCGTTAAATACGCAGACAACGATACCACATTCATCCCGATCTGATGCTCCGTTGAAAAGATATTCAATAAAGAATAGATATAGATGGTCAATAAAGACGATTCTACCGTTGTTTTTTTGTGTTATTCTGCCCATAACTTCTAAACGACTTAACCTACTGAAATGATGTAAATACTGATGTCTTATGGCGTTAAAAACGCAGCCAACGATACCACATTCATCCCGATCTGATGCTCCGTTGAAAAGATATTCAATAAAGAATAGATATAGATGGTCAATAAAGACGATTTTACCGTTGTTTTTTTGAGTTATTCTGCCCATAACTTTTAAACGACTTAACCTACAGAAATGATGTAAGTACTGATGTCTTCTGGCGTTAAATACGCAGACAACGATACCACACTCATCCCGATCTAATGCTCCGTTGAAAAGATATTCAATAAAGAACATACATAGATATTTAATAAAGACGATTCTACCGTTGTTTTTTTGTGTTATTCTGCCCATAACTTCTAAACGACTTAACCTACTGAAATGATGTAAATACTGATGTCTTATGGCGTTAAAAACGCAGCCAACGATACCACATTCATCCCGATCTGATGCTCCGTTGAAAAGATATTCAATAAAGAATAGATATAGATGGTCAATAAAGACGATTTTACCGTTGTTTTTTTGTGTTCTTCTGCCCATAACTTCTAAACGACGTAAGCTACAGAATTGATGTAAGTACTGATGTCTTCTGGCGTTAAATACGCAGCCAACGATACCACACTCATCCCGATCTAATGCTCCGTTGAAAAGATATTCAATAAAGAACATACATAGATATTTAATAAAGATGATTTTACCGTTGTTTTTTTTTGTGTTCTTCTGCCCATAACTTCTAAACGA
Organism: Drosophila rufa; assembly: GCA_018153105.1. Lineage (NCBI taxonomy): Eukaryota > Metazoa > Arthropoda > Insecta > Diptera > Drosophilidae > Drosophila > Drosophila rufa. The sequence goes on along the minus strand of JAECXS010000115.1, from coordinate 60,693 downwards.
CTTAAGCTACAGAAATGATGTAAGTACTGTTGTCTTCTGGCGTTAAATACGCAGCCAACGACACCACATTCATCCCGATCTGATGCTCCGTTGAAAAGATATTCAATAAAGAATAGATATAGATTGTCAATAAAGATGATTTTACCGTTGTTTTTTTTGTTATTCTGCCCATAATTTCTAAACGACTTAACCTACTGAAATGATGTAAGTACTGATGTCTTTTGGCGTTAAAAACGCAGCCAACGATACCACACTCATCCCGATCTGATGCTCCGTTGAAAAGATATTCAATAGATTGTCAATAAAGATGATTTTACCGTTGTTTTTTGTGTTATTCTGCCCATAACTTCTAAACGACTTAACCTACTGAAATGATGTAAGTACTGATGTCTTCTGGCGTTAAAAACGCAGCAAACGATACCACATTCATCCCGATCTGATGCTCCGTTGAAAAGATATTCAATAAAGAATAGATATAGATGGTCAATAAAGACGATTTTACCGTTGTTTTTTTGTGTTATTCTGCCCATAACTTCTAAACGACTTAACCTACTGAAATGATGTAAATACTGATGTCTTCTGGCGTTAAAAACGCAGCCAACGATACCACATTCATCCCGATCTGATGCTCCGTTGAAAAGATATTCAATAAAGAATAGATATAGATGGTCAATAAAGACGATTTTACCGTTGTTTTTTTGAGTTATTCTGCCCATAACTTCTAAACGACTTAACCTACAGAAATGATGTAAGTACTGATGTCTTCTGGCGTTAAATACGCAGACAACGATACCACATTCATCCCGATCTGATGCTCCGTTGAAAAGATATTCAATAAAGAATAGATATAGATGGTCAATAAAGACGATTTTACCGTATGTATGAAGAACATACATAGATATTCAATAAAGACGATTTTACCGTTGTTTTTTTTTGTGTTCTTCTGACCATAACTTCTAAACGACTTAACCTACTGAAATGATGTAAGTACTGATGTCTTCTGGCGTTAAAAACGCAGCCAACGATACCACATTCATCCCGATCTGATGTTCCGTTGAAAAGATATTCAATAAAGAATAGATATAGATGGTCAATAAAGACGATTCTACCGTTGTTTTTTTTTTGTTCTTCTGCCCATAACTTCTAAACGACTTAAGCTACAGAAATGATGTAAGTACTGATGTCTTCTGGCTTTAAATACGCAGCCAACGATACCACATTCATCCCGATCTGATGCTCCGTTGAAAAGATATTCAATAAAGAATAGATATAGATTGTCAATAAAGATGATTTTACCGTTGTTTTTTTTTGTTATTCTGCCCATAATTTCTAAACGACTTAACCAACTGAAATGATGTAAGTACTGATGTCTTTTGGCGTTAAAAACGCAGCCAACGATACCACATTCATCCCGATCTGATGCTCCGTTGAAAAGATATTCAATAGATTGTCAATAAAGATGATTTTACCGTTGTTTTTTGTGTTATTCTGCCCATAACTTCTAAACGACTTAACCTACTGAAATGATGTAAGTACTGATGTCTTCTGGCGTTAAAAACGCAGCCAACGATACCACATTCATCCCGATCTGATGCTCCGTTGAAAAGATATTCAACAAAGAATAGATATAGATGGTCAATATAGACGATTTTACTGTTGTTTTTTTGTGTTATTCTGCCCATAACTTCTAAACGACTTAACCTACTGAAATGATGTAAATACTGATGTCTTCTGGCGTTAAAAACGCAGCCAACGATACCACATTCATCCCGATCTGATGCTCCGTTGAAAAGATATTCAATAAAGAATAGATATAGATGGTCAATAAAGACGATTTTACCGTTGTTTTTTTGAGTTATTCTGCCCATAACTTCTAAACGACTTAACCTACAGAAATGACGTAAGTACTGATGTCTTCTGGCGTTAAATACGCAGACAACGATACCACATTCATCCCGATCTGATGCTCCGTTGAAAAGATATTCAATAAAGAATAGATATAGATGGTCAATAAAGACGATTTTACCGTTGTTTTTTTGTGTTCCTCTGCCCATAACTTCTAAACGACGTAAGCTACAGAAATGGTGTAAGTACTGATGTCTTCTGGCGTTAAATACGCAGCCAACGATACCACACTCATCCCGATCTAATGCTCCGTTGAAAAGATATTCAATAAAGAAAATACATAGATATTCAATAAAGATGATTATACAGTTGTTTTTTTTTGTGTTCTTCTGCCCATAACTTCTAAACGACTTAAGCTACAGAAATGATGTAAGTACTGATGTCTTTTGGCGTTAAATACGCAGCCAACGATACCTCTCTCATCCCGATCTGATGCTCCGTTGAAAATATATTCAATAAAGAATAGATATAGATTGTCAATAAAGATGATTTTACCGTTGTTTTTTTGTGTTATTCTTCCCATAACTTCTAAACGACTTAACCTACTGAAATGATGTAAGTACTGATGTCTTCTGGCGTTAAAAACGCAGCCAACGATACCACATTCATCCCGATCTGATGTTCCGTTGAAAAGATATTCAATAAAGAATAGATATAGATGGTCAATAAAGACGATTCTACCGTTGTTTTTTTTTTTGTTCTTCTGCCCATAACTTCTAAACGACTTAAGCTACAGAAATGATGTAAGTACTGTTGTCTTCTGGCGTTAAATACGCAGCCAACGACACCACATTCATCCCGATCGGATGCTCCTTTGAAAAGATATTTAATAAAGAATAGATATAGATATTCAATAAAGATGATTTTACCGTTGTTTTTTTTGTGTTATTCTGCCCATAACTTCTAAACGACTTAAGCTACAGAAATGATGTAAGTACTGTTGTCTTCTGGCGTTAAATACGCAGCCAACGACACCACATTCATCCCGATCGGATGCTCCGTTGAAAAGATATCCAATAAAGAAGATTTTACCGTTGTTTTTTTTGTGTTATTCTGCCCATAACTTCTAAACGACTTAAGCTACAGAAATGATGTAAGTACTGTTGTCTTCTGGCGTTAGATACGGAGCTAACGACACCACATTCATCCCGATCGGATGCTCAGTTGAAAAGATATTCAATAATGAATAGATATAGATATTCAATAAAGATGATTTTACCGTTGTTTTTTTTGTGTTATTCTGCCCATAACTTCTAATCGACTTAAGCTACAGAAATGACGTAAATACTGTTGTCCTCTGGCGTTAAATACGCAGCCAACGACACCACATTCATCCCGATCGGATGCTCCGTTGAAAAGATATTCAATAATGAATAGATATAGATATTCAATAAAGATGATTTTACCGTTGTTTTTTTTGTGTTATTCTGCCCATAACTACTAAACGACTTAAGCTACAGAAATGATGTAAGTACTGTTGTCTTCTGGCGTTAAATACGCAGCCAACGACACCACATTCATCCCGATCGGATGCTCCGTTGAAAAGATATCCAATAAAGAAGATTTTACTGTTGTTTTTTTTGTGTTATTCTGCCCATAACTTCTAAACGACTTAAGCTACAGAAATGACGTAAGTACTGTTGTCTTCTGGCGTTAAATACGCAGCCAACGACACTACATTCATCCCGATCGGATGCTCCTTTGAAAAGATATTTAATAAAGAATAGATATAGATATTAAATAAGGATGATTTTACCGTTGTTTTTTTTGTGTTATTCTGCCCATAACTTCTAAACGACTTAAGGTACAGAAATGATGTAAGTACTGTTGTCTTCTGGCGTTAAATACGCAGCCAACGACACCACATTCATCCCGATCGGATGCTCCGTTGAAAAGATATACAATAAAGAAGATTTTACCGTTGTTTTTTTGTGTTATTCTGCCCATAACTTCTAAACGACTTAAGCTACAGAAATGATGTAAGTACTGTTGTCTTCTGGCGTTAAATACGCAGCCAACGACACCACATTCATCCCGATCGGATGCTCCGTTGAAAAGATATCCAATAAAGAAGATTTTACCGTTGTTTTTTTTGTGTTATTCTGCCCATAACTTCTAAACGACTTAAGCTACAGAAATGATGTAAGTACTGTTGTCTTCTGGCGTTAGATACGGAGCTAACGACACCACATTCATCCCGATCGGATGCTCAGTTGAAAAGATATTCAATAATGAATAGATATAGATATTCAATAAAGATGATTTTACCGTTGTTTTTTTTGTGCTATTCTGCCCATAACTTCTAATCGACTTAAGCTACAGAAATGACGTAAATACTGTTGTCCTCTGGCGTTAAATACGCAGCCAACGACACCACATTCATCCCGATCGGATGCTCCGTTGAAAAGATATTCAATAATGAATAGATATAGATATTCAATAAAGATGATTTTACCGTTGTTTTTTTTGTGTTATTCTGCCCATAACTTCTAAACGACTTAAGCTACAGAAATGATGTAAGTACTGTTGTCTTCTGGCGTTAAATACGCAGCCAACGACACCACATTCATCCCGATCGGATGCTCCGTTGAAAAGATATCCAATAAAGAAGATTTTACCGTTGTTTTTTTTGTGTTATTCTGCCCATAACTTCTAAACGACTTAAGCTACAGAAATGACGTAAGTACTGTTGTCTTCTGGCGTTAAATACGCAGCCAACGACACTACATTCATCCCGATCGGATGCTCCTTTGAAAAGATATTTAATAAAGAATAGATATGGATATTAAATAAGGATGATTTTACCGTTGTTTTTTTTGTGTTATTCTGCCCATAACTTCTAAACGACTTAAGGTACAGAAATGATGTAAGTACTGTTGTCTTCTGGCGTTAAATACGCAGCCAACGACACCACATTCATCCCGATCGGATGCTCCGTTGAAAAGATATCCAATAAAGAAGATTTTACCGTTGTTTTTTTTGTGTTATTCTGCCCATAACTTCTAAACGACTTAAGCTACAGAAATGACGTAAGTACTGTTGTCTTCTGGCGTTAAATACGCAGCCAACGACACTACATTCATCCCGATCGGATGCTCCTTTGAAAAGATATTTAATAAAGAATAGATATAGATATTAAATAAGGATGATTTTACCGTTGTTTTTTTTGTGTTATTCTGCCCATAACTTCTAAACGACTTAAGGTACAGAAATGATGTAAGTACTGTTGTCTTCTGGCGTTAAATACGCAGCCAACGACACCACATTCATCCCGATCGGATGCTCCGTTGAAAAGATATCCAATAAAGAAGATTTTACCGTTGTTTTTTTTGTGTTATTCTGCCCATAACTTCTAAACGACTTAAGCTACAGAAATGATGTAAGTACTGTTGTCTTCTGGCGTTAAATACGCAGCCAACGACACCACATTCATCCCGATCGGATGCTCCGTTGAAAAGATATTCAATAAAAAAGATTTTACCGTTGTTTTTTTTTGTGTTATTCTGCCCATAACTTCTAAACGACTTAAGCTACAGAAATTATGTAAGTACTGTTGTCTTCTGGCGTTAAATACGCAGCCAACGACACCACATTCATCCCGATCGGATGCTCCGTTGAAAAGATATTCAATAAAGAATAGATATAGATATTCAATAAAGATGATTTTACCGTTGTTTTTTTTTGTGTTATTCTGCCCATAACTTCTAAACGACTTAAGCTACAGAAATGACGTAAGTACTGTTGTCTTCTGGCGTTAAATACGCAGCCAACGACACTACATTCATCCCGATCGGATGCTCCTTTGAAAAGATATTTAATAAAGAATAGATATAGATATTAAATAAGGATGATTTTACCGTTGTTTTTTTTGTGTTATTCTGCGCATAACTTCTAAACGACTTAAGCTACAGAAATGATGTAAGTACTGTTGTCTTCTAGCGTTAAATACGCAGCCAACGACACCACATTCATCCCGATCGGATGCTCCGTTGAAAAGATATCCAATAAAGAAGATTTTACCGTTGTTTTTTTTGTGTTATTCTGCCCATAACTTCTAAACGACTTAAGCTACAGAAATGACGTAAGTACTGTTGTCTTCTGGCGTTAAATACGCAGCCAACGACACTACATTCATCCCGATCGGATGCTCCTTTGAAAAGATATTTAATAAAGAATAGATATAGATATTCAATAAGGATGATTTTACCGTTGTTTTTTTTGTGTTATTCTGCGCATAACTTCTAAACGACTTAAGCTACAGAAATGATGTAAGTACTGTTGTCTTCTGGCGTTAAATACGCAGCCAACGACACTACATTCATCCCGATCGGATGCTCCTTTGAAAAGATATTTAATAAAGAATAGATATAGATATTAAATAAGGATGATTTTACCGTTGTTTTTTTTGTGTTATTCTGCCCATAACTTCTAAACGACTTAAGGTACAGAAATGATGTAAGTACTGTTGTCTTCTGGCGTTAAATACGCAGCCAACGACACCACATTCATCCCGATCGGATGCTCCGTTGAAAAGATATCCAATAAAGAAGATTTTACCGTTGTTTTTTTTGTGTTATTCTGCCCATAACTTCTAAACGACTTAAGCTACAGAAATGACGTAAGTACTGTTGTCTTCTGGCGTTAAATACGCAGCCAACGACACTACATTCATCCTGATCGGATGCTCCTTTGAAAAGATATTTAATAAAGAATAGATATAGATATTAAATAAGGATGATTTTACCGTTGTTTTTTTTGTGTTATTCTGCCCATAACTTCTAAACGACTTAAGGTACAGAAATGATGTAAGTACTGTTGTCTTCTGGCGTTAAATACGCAGCCAACGACACCACATTCATCCCGATCGGATGCTCCGTTGAAAAGATATCCAATAAAGAAGATTTTACCGTTGTTTTTTTTGTGTTATTCTGCCCATAACTTCTAAACGACTTAAGCTACAGAAATGACGTAAGTACTGTTGTCTTCTGGCGTTAAATACGCAGCCAACGACACTACATTCATCCCGATCGGATGCTCCTTTGAAAAGATATTTAATAAAGAATAGATATAGATATTAAATAAGGATGATTTTACCGTTGTTTTTTTTGTGTTATTCTGCCCATAACTTCTAAACGACTTAAGGTACAGAAATGACGTAAGTACTGTTGTCTTCTGGCGTTAAATACGCAGCCAACGACACCACATTCATCCCGATCGGATGCTCCGTTGAAAAGATATCCAATAAAGAAGATTTTACCGTTGTTTTTTTTGTGTTATTCTGCCCATAACTTCTAAACGACTTAAGCTACAGAAATGACGTAAGTACTGTTGTCTTCTGGCGTTAAATACGCAGCCAACGACACTACATTCATCCCGATCGGATGCTCCTTTGAAAAGATATTTAATAAAGAATAGATATAGATATTAAATAAGGATGATTTTACCGTTGTTTTTTTTGTGTTATTCTGCCCATAACTTCTAAACGACTTAAGGTACAGAAATGATGTAAATACTGTTGTCTTCTGGCGTTAAATACGCAGCCAACGACACCACATTCATCCCGATCGGATGCTCCGTTGAAAAGATATCCAATAAAGAAGATTTTACCGTTGTTTTTTTTGTGTTATTCTGCCCATAACTTCTAAACGACTTAAGCTACAGAAATGATGTAAGTACTGTTGTCTTCTGGCGTTAAATACGCAGCCAACGACACTACATTCATCCCGATCGGATGCTCCTTTGAAAAGATATTTAATAAAGAATAGATATAGATATTAAATAAGGATGATTTTACCGTTGTTTTTTTTGTGTTATTCTGCCCATAACTTCTAAACGACTTAAGGTACAGAAATGATGTAAGTACTGTTGTCTTCTGGCGTTAAATACGCAGCCAACGACACCACATTCATCCCGATCGGATGCTCCGTTGAAAAGATATCCAATAAAGAAGATTTTACCGTTGTTTTTTTTGTGTTATTCTGCCCATAACTTCTAAACGACTTAAGCTACAGAAATGATGTAAGTACTGTTGTCTTCTGCCGTTAAATACGCAGCCAACGACACCACATTCATCCCGATCGGATGCTCCGTTGACAAGATATCCAATAAAGAAGATTTTACCGTTGTTTTTTTTGTGTTATTCTGCCCATAACTTCTTAACGACTTAAGCTACAGAAATGATGTAAGTACTGTTGTCTTCTGGCGTTAAATACGCAGCCAACGACACCACATTCATCCCGATCGGATGCTCCGTTGAAAAGATATTCAATAAAGAATAGATTTAGATATTCAATAAAGATGATTTTACCGTTGTTTTTTTTGTGTTATTCTGCCCATAACTTCTAAACGACTTAAGCTACAGAAATGATGTAAGTACTGTTGTCTTCTGGCGTTAAATACGCAGCCAACGACACCACATTCATCCCGATCGGATGCTCCGTTGAAAAGATATTCAATAAAGAATAGATATAGATATTCAATAAAGATGATTTTACCGTTGTTTTTTTTTCTGTTATTCTGCCCATAACTTCTAAACGACTTAAGCTACAAAAATGATGTAAGTACTGTTGTCTTCTGGCGTTAAATACGCAGCCAACGACACCACATTCATCCCGATCGGATGCTCCGTTGAAAAGATATTCAATAAAAAAGATTTTACCGTTGTTTTTTTTTGTGTTATTCTGCCCATAACTTCTAAACGACTTAAGCTACAGAAATGATGTAAGTACTGTTGTCTTCTGGCGTTAAATACGCAGCCAACGACACCACATTCATCCCGATCGGATGCTCCGTTGAAAAGATATTCAATAAAGAATAGATATAGATATTCAATAAAGATGATTTTACCGTTGTTTTTTTTTGTGTTATTCTGCCCATAACTTCTAAACGACTTAAGCTACAGAAATGACGTAAGTACTGTTGTCTTCTGGCGTTAAATACGCAGCCAACGACACTACATTCATCCCGATCGGATGCTCCTTTGAAAAGATATTTAATAAAGAATAGATATAGATATTCAATAAGGATGATTTTACCGTTGTTTTTTTTGTGTTATTCTGCGCATAACTTCTAAACGACTTAAGCTACAGAAATGATGTAAGTACTGTTGTCTTCTAGCGTTAAATACGCAGCCAACGACACCACATTCATCCCGATCGGATGCTCCGTTGAAAAGATATCCAATAAAGAAGATTTTACCGTTGTTTTTTTTTGTGTTATTCTGCCCATAACTTCTAAACGACTTAAGCTACAGAAATGACGTAAGTACTGTTGTCTTCTGGCGTTAAATACGCAGCCAACGACACTACATTCATCCCGATCGGATGCTCCTTTGAAAAGATATTTAATAAATAATAGATATAGATATTCAATAAGGATGATTTTACCGTTGTTTTTTTTTGTGTTATTCTGCGCATAACTTCTAAACGACTTAAGCTACAGAAATGATGTAAGTACTGTTGTCTTCTGGCGTTAAATACGCAGCCAACGACACTACATTCATCCCGATCGGATGCTCCTTTGAAAAGATATTTAATAAAGAATAGATATAGATATTAAATAAAGATGATTTTACCGTTGTTTTTTTTGTGTTATTCTGCCCATAACTTCTAAACGACTTAAGGTACAGAAATGATGTAAGTACTGTTGTCTTCTGGCGTTAAATACGCAGCCAACGACACCACATTCATCCCGATCGGATGCTCCGTTGAAAAGATATCCAATAAAGAAGATTTTACCGTTGTTTTTTTTGTGTTATTCTGCCCATAACTTCTAAACGACTTAAGCTACAGAAATGATGTAAGTACTGTTGTCTTCTGGCGTTAAATACGCAGCCAACGACACCACATTCATCCCGATCGGATGCTCCGTTGACAAGATATCCAATAAAGAAGATTTTACCGTTGTTTTTTTTGTGTTATTCTGCCCATAACTTCTAAACGACTTAAGCTACAGAAATGATGTAAGTACTGTTGTCTTCTGGCGTTAAATACGCAGCCAACGACACCACATTCATCCCGATCGGATGCTCCGTTGAAAAGATATTCAATAAAGAATAGATTTAGATATTCAATAAAGATGATTTTACCGTTGTTTTTTTTTGTGTTATTCTGCCCATAACTTCTAAACGACTTAAGCTACAGAAATGATGTAAGTACTGTTGTCTTCTGGCGTTAAATACGCAGCCAACGACACCACATTCATCCCGATCGGATGCTCCGTTGAAAAGATATTCAATAAAGAATAGATATAGATATTCAATAAAGATGATTTTACCGTTGTTTTTTTTTTTGTTATTCTGCCCATAACTTCTAAACGACTTAAGCTACAGAAATGATGTAAGTACTGTTGTCTTCTGGCGTTAAATACGCAGCCAACGACACCACATTCATCCCGATCGGATGCTCCGTTGAAAAGATATTCAATAAAAAGATTTTACCGTTGTTTTTTTTGTGTTATTCTGCCCATAACTTCTAAACGACTTAAGCTACAGAAATGATGTAAGTACTGTTGTCTTCTGGCGTTAAATACGCAGCCAACGACACCACATTCATCCCGATCGGATGCTCCGTTGAAAAGATATTCAATAAAGAATAGATATAGATATTCAATAAAGATGATTTTACCGTTGTTTTTTTTTGTGTTATTCTGCCCATAACTTCTAAACGACTTAAGCTACAGAAATGACGTAAGTACTGTTGTCTTCTGGCGTTAAACACGCAGCCAACGACACTACATTCATCCCGATCGGATGCTCCTTTGAAAAGATATTTAATAAAGAATAGATATAGATATTCAATAAGGATGATTTTACCGTTGTTTTTTTTGTGTTATTCTGCGCATAACTTCTAAACGACTTAAGCTACAGAAATGATGTAAGTACTGTTGTCTTCTAGCGTTAAATACGCAGCCAACGACACCACATTCATCCCGATCGGATGCTCCGTTGAAAAGATATCCAATAAAGAAGATTTTACCGTTGTTTTTTTTTGTGTTATTCTGCCCATAACTTCTAAACGACTTAAGCTACAGAAATGACGTAAGTACTGTTGTCTTCTGGCGTTAAATACGCAGCCAACGACACTACATTCATCCCGATCGGATGCTCCTTTGAAAAGATATTTAATAAAGAATAGATATAGATATTCAATAAGGATGATTTTACCGTTGTTTTTTTTGTGTTATTCTGCGCATAACTTCTAAACGACTTAAGCTACAGAAATGATGTAAGTACTGTTGTCTTCTAGCGTTAAATACGCAGCCAACGACACCACATTCATCCCGATCGGATGCTCCGTTGAAAAGATATCCAATAAAGAAGATTTTACCGTTGTTTTTTTTGTGTTATTCTGCCCATAACTTCTAAACGACTTAAGCTACAGAAATGATGTAAGAACTGTTGTCTTCTGGCGTTAAATACGCAGCCAACGACACCACATTCATCCCGATCGGATGCTCCGTTAAAAATATATTCAATAAAGAACAGATATAGATATTCAATAAAGATGATTTTACAGTTGTTTTTTTTGTGTTATTCTGCCCATAACTTCTAAACGACTTAAGCTACAGAAATGATGTAAGAACTGTTGTCTTCTGGCGTTAAATACGCAGCCAACGACACCACATTCATCCCGATCGGATGCTCAGTTGAAAAGATATCCAATAAAGAAGATTTTACCGTTGTTTTTTTTGTGTTATTCTGCCCATAACTTCTAAACGACTTAAGCTACAGAAATGATGTAAGTACTGTTGTCTTCTGGCGTTAAATACGCAGCCAACGACACTACATTCATCCCGATCGGATGCTCCGTTGAAGAGATATTCAATAAAGAATAGATATAGATATTCAATAAAGATGATTTTACCGTTGTTTTTTTTGTGTTATTCTGCCCATAACTTCTAAACGACACCACATTCATCCCGATCGGATGCTCCGTTGAAAAGATATCCAATAAAGAAGATTTTACCGTTGTTTTTTTTGTGTAATTTTTCCCATAACTTCTAAACGACTTAAGCTACAGAAATGATGTAAGAACTGTTGTCTTCTGGCGTTAAATACGCAGCCAACGACACCACATTCATCCCGATCGGATGCTCCTTTGAAAAGATATTTAATAAAGAATAGATATAGATATTCAATAAGGATGATTTTACCGTTGTTTTTTTGTGTTATTCTGCCCATAACTTCTAAACGACTTAAGCTACAGAAATGATGTAAGTACTGTTGTCTTCTAGCGTTAAATACGCAGCCAACGACACCACATTCATCCCGATCGGATGCTCCGTTGAAAAGATATCCAATAAAGAAGATTTTACCGTTGTTTTTTTTGTGTTATTCTGCCCATAACTTCTAAACGACTTAAGCTACAGAAATGACGTAAGTACTGTTGTCTTCTGGCGTTAAATACGCAGCCAACGACACTACATTCATCCCGATCGGATGCTCCTTTGAAAAGATATTTAATAAAGAATAGATATAGATATTCAATAAAGATGATTTTACCGTTGTTTTTTTTGTGTTATTCTGCCCATAACTTCTAAACGACTTAAGCTACAGAAATGATGTAAGTACTGTTGTCTTCTAGCGTTAAATACGCAGCCAACGACACCACATTCATCCCGATCGGATGCTCCGTTGAAAAGATATCCAATAAAGAAGATTTTACCGTTGTTTTTTTTGTGTTATTCTGCCCATAACTTCTAAACGACTTAAGCTACAGAAATGATGTAAGAACTGTTGTCTTCTGGCGTTAAATACGCAGCCAACGACACCACATTCATCCCGATCGGATGCTCCGTTAAAAATATATTCAATAAAGAACAGATATAGATATTCAATAAAGATGATTTTACCGTTGTTTTTTTTGTGTTATTCTGCCCATAACTTCTAAACGACTTAAGCTACAGAAATGATGTAAGTACTGTTGTCTTCTAGCGTTAAATACGCAGCCAACGACACCACATTCATCCCGATCGGATGCTCAGTTGAAAAGATATCCAATAAAGAAGATTTTACCGTTGTTTTTTTTGTGTTATTCTGCCCATAACTTCTAAACGACTTAAGCTACAGAAATGATGTAAGTACTGTTGTCTTCTGGCGTTAAATACGCAGCCAACGACACTACATTCATCCCGATCGGATGCTCCGTTGAAGAGATATTCAATAAAGAATAGATATAGATATTCAATAAAGATGATTTTACCGTTGTTTTTTTTGTGTTATTCTGCCCATAACTTCTAAACGACACCACATTCATCCCGATCGGATGCTCCGTTGAAAAGATATCCAATAAAGAAGATTTTACCGTTGTTTTTTTTGTGTAATTTTTCCCATAACTTCTAAACGACTTAAGCTACAGAAATGATGTAAGAACTGTTGTCTTCTGGCGTTAAATACGCAGCCAACGACACCACATTCATCCCGATCGGATGCTCCGTTGAAAAGATATTCAATAAAGAATAGATATAGATATTCAATAAAGATGATTTTACCGTTGTTTTTTTGTGTTATTCTGCCCATAACTTCTAAACGACTTAAGCTACATAAATGATGTAAGTACTGTTGTCTTCTGGCGTTAAATACGCAGCCAACGACACCACATTCATCCCGATCGGATGCTCCGTTGAAAAGATATTCAATAAAAAAGATTTTACCGTTGTTTTTTTTTGTGTTATTCTGCCCATAACTTCTAAACGATTTAAGCTACAGAAATTATGTAAGTACTGTTGTCTTCTGGCTTTAAATACGCAGCCAACGACACCACATTCATCCCGATCGGATGCTCCATTGAAAAGATATTCAATAATGAATAGATATAGATATTCAATAAAGATGATTTTACCGTTGTTTTTTTTGTGTTATTCTGCCCATAACTTCTAAACGACTTAAGCTACAGAAATGATGTAAGTACTGTTGTCTTCTGGCGTTAAATACGCAGCCAACGACACTACATTCATCCCGATCGGATGCTCCGTTGAAGAGATATTCAATAAAGAAGATTTTACAGTTGTTTTTTTTGTGTTATTCTGCCCATAACTTCTAAACGACTTAAGCTACAGAAATTATGTAAGCACTGTTGTCTTCTGGCGTTAAATACGCAGCCAACGACACTACATTCATCCCGTTCGGATGCTCCGTTGAAAAGATATTCAATAAAGAATAGATATAGATATTCAATGAGGATGATTTTACCGTTGTTTTTTTTGTGTTATTCTGCGCATAACTTCTAAACGACTTAAGCTACAGAAATGATGTAAGTACTGTTGTCTTCTAGCGTTAAATACGCAGCCAACGACACCACATTCATCCCGATCGGATGCTCAGTTGAAAAGATATCCAATAAAGAAGATTTTACCGTTGTTTTTTTTGTGTTATTCTGCCCATAACTTCTAAACGACTTAAGCTACAGAAATGATGTAAGTACTGTTGTCTTCTGGCGTTAAATACGCAGCCAACGACACTACATTCATCCCGATCGGATGCTCCGTTGAAGAGATATTCAATAAAGAATAGATATAGATATTCAATAAAGATGATTTTACCGTTGTTTTTTTTGTGTTATTCTGCCCATAACTTCTAAACGACACCACATTCATCCCGATCGGATGCTCCGTTGAAAAGATATCCAATAAAGAAGATTTTACCGTTGTTTTTTTTGTGTAATTTTTCCCATAACTTCTAAACGACTTAAGCTACAGAAATGATGTAAGAACTGTTGTCTTCTGGCGTTAAATACGCAGCCAACGACACCACATTCATCCCGATCGGATGCTCCGTTGAAAAGATATTCAATAAAGAATAGATATAGATATTCAATAAAGATGATTTTACCGTTGTTTTTTTGTGTTATTCTGCCCATAACTTCTAAACGACTTAAGCTACATAAATGATGTAAGTACTGTTGTCTTCTGGCGTTAAATACGCAGCCAACGACACCACATTCATCCCGATCGGATGCTCCGTTGAAAAGATATTCAATAAAAAAGATTTTACCGTTGTTTTTTTTTGTGTTATTCTGCCCATAACGTCTAAACGATTTAAGCTACAGAAATGATGTAAGTACTGTTGTCTTCTGGCTTTAAATACGCAGCCAACGACACCACATTCATCCCGATCGGATGCTCCATTGAAAAGATATTCAATAATGAATAGATATAGATATTCAATAAAGATGATTTTACCGTTGTTTTTTTTGTGTTATTCTGCCCATAACTTCTAAACGACTTAAGCTACAGAAATGATGTAAGTACTGTTGTCTTCTGGCGTTAAATACGCAGCCAACGACACCACATTCATCCCGATCGGATGCTCCGTTGAAAAGATATCCAATAAAGAAGATTTTACCGTTGTTTTTTTTGTGTTATTCTGCCCATAACTTCTAAACGACTTAAGCTTTAGAAATAATGTAAGTACTGTTGTCTTCTGGCTTTAAATACGCAGCCAACGACACCACATTCATCCCGATCGGATGCTCCATTGAAAAGATATTCAATAATGAATAGATATAGATATTCAATAAGAATGATTTTACCGTTGTTTTTTTTGTGTTATTCTGCCCATAACTTCTAAACGACTTAAGCTACAGAAATGATGTAAGTACTGTTGTCTTCTGGCGTTAAATACGCAGCCAACGACACCACATTCATCCCGATCGGATGCTCCGTTGAAAAGATATCCAATAAAGAAGATTTTACCGTTGTTTTTTTTTGTGTTATTCTGCCCATAACTTCTAAACGACTTAAGCTACAGAAATGATGTAAGTACTGTTGTCTTCTGGCGTTAAATACGCAGCCAACGACACCACATTCATCCCGATCGGATGCTCCGTTGAAAAGATATTCAATAAAGAATAGATATAGATATTCAATAAAGATGATTTTACCGTTGTTTTTTTTGTGTTATTCTGCCCATAACTTCTAAACGACTTAAGCTACAGAAATGATGTAAGTACTGTTGTCTTCTGGCGTTAAATACGCAGCCAACGACACTACATTCATCCCGTTCGGATGCTCCGTTGAAAAGATATTCAATAAAGAATAGATATAGATATTCAATGAAGATGATTTTACCGTTGTTTTTTTTTGTGTTATTCTGCCCATAACTTCTAAACGACTTAAGCTACATAAATGATGTAAGTACTGTTGTCTTCTGGCTTTAAATACGCAGCCAACGACACCACATTCATCCCGATCGGATGCTCCGTTGAAAAGATATTCAATAAAAAAGATTTTACCGTTGTTTTTTTTTGTGTTATTCTGCCCATAACTTCTAAACGACTTAAGCTACAGAAATGATGTAAGTACTGTTGTCTTCTGGCGTTAAATACGCAGCCAACGACACCACATTCATCCCGATCGGATGCTCCGTTGAAAAGATATTCAATAAAGAATAGATATAGATATTCAATAAAGATGATTTTACCGTTGTTTTTTTTGTGTTATTCTGCCCATAACTTCTAAACGACTTAAGCTACAGAAATGACGTAAGTACTGTTGTCTTCTGGCGTTAAATACGCAGCCAACGACACTACATTCATCCCGATCGGATGCTCCTTTGAAAAGATATTTAATAAAGAATAGATATAGATATTCAATAAGGATGATTTTACCGTTGTTTTTTTGTGTTATTCTGCGCATAACTTCTAAACGACTTAAGCTACAGAAATGATGTAAGTACTGTTGTCTTCTGGCTTTAAATACGCAGCCAACGACACCACATTCATCCCGATCGGATGCTCCGTTGAAAAGATATTCAATAAAAAAGATTTTACCGTTGTTTTTTTTTGTGTTATTCTGCCCATAACTTCTAAACGACTTAAGCTACAGAAATGATGTAAGTACTGTTGTCTTCTGGCGTTAAATACGCAGCCAACGACACCACATTCATCCCGATCGGATGCTCCGTTGAAAAGATATTCAATAAAGAATAGATATAGATATTCAATAAAGATGATTTTACCGTTGTTTTTTTTGTGTTATTCTGCCCATAACTTCTAAACGACTTAAGCTACAGAAATGACGTAAGTACTGTTGTCTTCTGGCGTTAAATACGCAGCCAACGACACTACATTCATCCCGATCGGATGCTCCTTTGAAAAGATATTTAATAAAGAATAGATATAGATATTCAATAAGGATGATTTTACCGTTGTTTTTTTGTGTTATTCTGCGCATAACTTCTAAACGACTTAAGCTACAGAAATGACGTAAGTACTGTTGTCTTCTGGCGTTAAATACGCAGCCAACGACACTACATTCATCCCGATCGGATGCTCCTTTGAAAAGATATCACTGTGGACGGCAGTCCACGTAGTGACGATGAGCACCGAGACTGTGGTGCGCAAGGAGACTACTATATACAGCCGTAGAATTGAAAATCTGCTACGATAGTCCGATCAGAACCATTTATATCTTGATCGAAAGGTATTGTAAACCTCTTTGAAACTGCATACTAAGATTTTTCAAAAACTGATAACTTTAGGAGAAATGAGAGTGAAAGTGCGAAATTGACAATTTTGAAAATTGGAGCAATTGGGGCCGGTTGAGCAAAAACCCCCAAATTTTTAAGGTTGTTGTGATCTAGCTTTAAATACGCGTCGAATGACACCTCGATCGTCCTGATCCGATACTCCGTTCAAAAGATATTCAATAAACAAGATTTCAACGGCCTTTCCGAAATGAAAACGTTTGTCCTGTTGTTTGTCTGTTTGTTTGTTTGTCTGTGGTATTTTTTGTTTTAAAGTCCTGGAACCACTTTTGTTTTATTAATCAGCTCGAGCTAAATAATTTTTGTTCTACGACTTTTTGGGTTTCCCGCTAGTTTGACGGGAAAACAGCTAGAAAAGCCAGATTTCCCGCGCCCATAACTTCTAAACGACTAAAGCTACAGAATCGTGCTTTATGTCGTTTGAAAGGTATTTTGAAATGATAATAGCTTTGCCTTGACATAATTTATATAAATATAATATTTAAGAATTTATAATTAAAATTAATTTTTTTTTTTAAGTTTTTGAAGTTTTCTTAAAAATGGCTCTAACGATTTTGATACTCACTCAAGGCCATATAGCCCTTGAGATTGCTCAACTTTTGGTATATAACACATATCTGGGAAAATTCGCTTTCTCGAGATATTACTCATTTAAATTAGTAGCAAAGATCCCATATACCTAACCTTTTACATGCACTATACATACATTTATGTAAAAACTCATGTAGAGTCATTTAGAGACGTCCACAATGCAATAAAATTTAAAGCCATCAAAAAAAATTTAATATCATTTAAATTTAAAAGAAATCGTTTGAAATTTTTTTTTTTTTAATTTAATCTAATTTTTGCTTTTTCCACTACTTTGGCGGGAAAACAGGAAATTTCTCGCGCCCATAACTTCTGAACGACTAAAGTTACAGAAACGTGTTATATGTCGTTGGAAAAGTATTTTGATATGATAATTACTTTGCCCTGACAAAAATTTTCTAAATATTATAATTAAGAATTTAGAATAAAAATTTATTTTTTTTAGATTAAAAATTTTTTTTAAATTGCTTTCACGATTTTTATAGTAACTTCCGGCCGTATATCCCTTGAGATATTTCGGGGTACAACACATATCTCCGAAAATTTGCTTTCTCATCAAAATTAGTAGCAATGCTCCCATATAGCTAACTTCTTATATGAATTTTGTTTGTTAATTTTTCCCATTTGAGTTTCAAACAAAAACTTATAAAAACAATGGAAGACCTATCTATGTACATACATAAGTCATTTAAAAAACTTCTGATATCAAATAAAAACACCTCTTAACGAGGTTAGATTAAAGTGACGATGGCACACTCAACACAAAAAACTTCTGATATCAAATTTTGTGACGATTAATAGTTATTTAAACAAAAATATTTAAAAAGTTTTTAATTAGTTTCAAAATCGGCACTTAGCTGAAAAATTTAAAAAGGCAAAATAGGCAGCGTGCCGATTTTGAAACTAATTAAAAACTTTTTAAATATTTTTGTTTAAATAACTATTAATCGTCACAAAATTTGATATCAGAAGTTTTTTGTGTTGAGTGTGCCATCGTCACTTTAATCTAACCTCGTTAAGAGGTGTTTTTATTTGATTTAATAAAGAATAGATATAGATATTCAATAAGGATGATTTTACCGTTGTTTTTTTTGTGTTATTCTGCGCATAACTTCTAAACGACTTAAGCTACAGAAATGATGTAAGTACTGTTGTCTTCTAGCGTTAAATACGCAGCCAACGACACCACATTCATCCCGATCGGATGCTCCGTTGAAAAGATATCCAATAAAGAAGATTTTACCGTTGTTTTTTTTGTGTTATTCTGCCCATAACTTCTAAACGACTTAAGCTAGAGAAATGATGTAAGTACTGTTGTCTTCTGGCGTTAAATACGCAGCCAACGACACTACATTCATCCCGATCGGATGCTCCGTTGAAGAGATATTCAATAAAGAATAGATATAGATATTCAATAAAGATGATTTTACCGTTGTTTTTTTTGTGTTATTCTGCCCATAACTTCTAAACGACACCACATTCATCCCGATCGGATGCTCCGTTGAAAACATATCCAATAAAAAAGATTTTACCGTTGTTGTTTTGTGTGTTATTCTGCCCATAACTTCTAAACGATTTAAGCTACAGAAATGATGTAAGTACTGTTGTCTTCTGGCTTTAAATACGCAGCCAACGACACCACATTCATCCCGATCGGATGCTCCATTGAAAAGATATTCAATAATGAATAGATATAGATATTCAATAAAGATGATTTTACCGTTGTTTTTTTTGTGTTATTCTGCCCATAACTTCTAAACGACTTAAGCTACAGAAATGATGTAAGTACTGTTGTCTTCTGGCGTTAAATACGCAGCCAACGACACTACATTCATCCCGATCGGATGCTACTTTGAAAAGATATTTAATAAAGAATAGATATAGATATTCAATAAGGATGATTTTACCGTTGTTTTTTTTTGTGTTATTCTGCCCATAACTTCTAAACGACTTAAGCTACAGAAATGATGTAAGTACTGTTGTCTTCTGGCGTTAAATACGCAGCCAACGACACTACATTCATCCCGATCGGATGCTCCTTTGAAAAGATATTTAATAAAGAATAGATATAGATATTCAATAAGGATGATTTTACCGTTGTTTTTTTTGTGTTATTCTGCGCATAACTTCTAAACGACTTAAGCTACATAAATGATGTAAGTACTGTTGTCTTCTGGCGTTAAATACGCAGCCAACGACACCACATTCATCCCGATCGGATGCTCCGTTGAAAAGATATCCAATAAAGAAGATTTTACCGTTGTTTTTTTTGTGTTATTCTGTCCATAACTTCTAAACGACTTAAGCTACAGAAATGATGTAAGTACTGTTGTCTTCTGGCGTTAAATACGCAGCCAACGACACCACATTCATCCCGATCGGATGCTCCATTGAAAAGATATTCAATAAAGAATAGATATAGATATTCAATAAAGATGATTTTACCGTTGTTTTTTTTTGTGTTATTCTGCCCATAACTTCTAAACGACTTAAGCTACATAAATGATGTAAGTACTGTTGTCTTCTGGCGTTAAATACGCAGCCAACGACACTACATTCATCCCGATCGGATGCTCCTTTGAAAAGATATTTAATAAAGAATAGATATAGATATTCAATAAGGATGATTTTACCGTTGTTTTTTTTGTGTTATTCTGCGCATAACTTCTAAACGACTTAAGCTACAGAAATGATGTAAGTACTGTTGTCTTCTGGCGTTAAATACGCAGCCAACGACACCACATTCATCCCGATCGGATGCTCCGTTGAAAAGATATCCAATAAAGAAGATTTTACCGTTGTTTTTTTTGTGTTATTCTGCCCATAACTTCTAAACGACTTAAGCTACAGAAATGATGTAAGTACTGTTGTCTTCTGGCGTTAAATACGCAGCCAACGACACTACATTCATCCCGATCGGATGCTCCGTTGAAAAGATATTCAATAAAGAATAGATATAGATATTCAATAAAGATGATTTTACCGTTGTTTTTTTTGTGTTATTCTGCCCATAACTTCTAAACGACTTAAGCTACAGAAATGACGTAAGTACTGTTGTCTTCTGGCGTTAAATACGCAGCCAACGACACTACATTCATCCCGATCGGATGCTACTTTGAAAAGATATTTAATAAAGAATAGATATAGATATTCAATAAGGATGATTTTACCGTTGTTTTTTTTGTGTTATTCTGCGCATAACTTCTAAACGACTTAAGCTACAGAAATGATGTAAGTACTGTTGTCTTCTGGCGTTAAATACGCAGCCAACGACACCACATTCATCCCGATCGGATGCTCCGTTGAAAAGATATCCAATAAAGAAGATTTTACCGTTGTTTTTTTTGTGTTATTCTGCCCATAACTTCTAAACGACTTAAGCTACAGAAATGATGTAAGTACTGTTGTCTTCTGGCGTTAAATACGCAGCCAACGACACCACATTCATCCCGATCGGATGCTCTGTTGAAAAGATATCCAATAAAGAAGATTTTACCGTTGTTTTTTTTGTGTTATTCTGCCCATAACTTCTAAACGACTTAAGCTACATAAATGATGTAAGTACTGTTGTCTTCTGGCGTTAAATACGCAGTCAACGACACCACATTCATCCCGATCGGATGCTCCGTTGAAAAGATATTCAATAAAAAAGATTTTACCGTTGTTTTTTTTTTTTGTTATTCTGCCCATAACTTCTAAACGACTTAAGCTACAGAAATGATGTAAGTACTGTTGTCTTCTGGCGTTAAATACGCAGCCAACGACACCACATTCATCCCGATCGGATGCTCCGTTGAAAAGATATCCAATAAAGAAGATTTTACCGTTGTTTTCTTTGTGTTATTCTGCCCATAACTTCTAAACGACTTAAGCTACATAAATGATGTAAGTACTGTTGTCTTCTGGCGTTAAATACGCAGCCAACGACACCACATTCATCCCGATCGGATGCTCCGTTGAAAAGATATCCAATAAAAAAGATTTTACCGTTGTTTTTTTTTTGTGTTATTCTGCCCATAACTTCTAAACGATTTAAGCTACAGAAATGATGTAAGTACTGTTGTCTTCTGGCTTTAAATACGCAGCCAACGACACCACATTCATCCCGATCGGATGCTCCATTGAAAAGATATTCAATAATGAATAGATATAGATATTCAATAAAGATGATTTTACCGTTGTTTTTTTTGTGTTATTCTGCCCATAACTTCTAAACGACTTAAGCTACAGAAATGACGTAAGTACTGTTGTCTTCTGGCGTTAAATACGCAGCCAACGACACCACATTCATCCCGATCGGATGCTCCTTTGAAAAGATATTTAATAAAGAATAGATATAGATATTCAATAAGGATGATTTTACCGTTGTTTTTTTTGTGTTATTCTGCGCATAACTTCTAAACGACTTAAGCTACAGAAATGATGTAAGTACTGTTGTCTTCTGGCGTTAAATACGCAGCCAACGACACCACATTCATCCCGATCGGATGCTCCGTTGAAAAGATATTCAATAAAGAATAGATATAGATATTCAATAAAGATGATTTTACCGTTGTTTTTTTTGTGTTATTCTGCCCATAACTTCTAAACGACTTAAGCTACAGAAATGACGTAAGTACTGTTGTCTTCTGGCGTTAAATACGCAGCCAACGACACTACATTCATCCCGATCGGATGCTCCTTTGAAAAGATATTTAATAAAGAATAGATATAGATATTCAATAAGGATGATTTTACCTTTGTTTTTTTTGTGTTATTCTGCGCATAACTTCTAAACGACTTAAGCTACAGAAATGATGTAAGTACTGTTGTCTTCTGGCGTTAAATACGCAGCCAACGACACCACATTCATCCCGATCGGATGCTCCGTTGAAAAAATATCCAATAAAGAAGATTTTACCGTTGTTTTTTTTGTGTTATTCTGCCCATAACTTCTAAACGACTTAAGCTACAGAAATGATGTAAGTACTGTTGTCTTCTGGCGTTAAATACGCAGCCAACGACACCACATTCATCCCGATCGGATGCTCTGTTGAAAAGATATCCAATAAAGAAGATTTTACCGTTGTTTTTTTTGTGTTATTCTGCCCATAACTTCTAAACGACTTAAGCTACATAAATGATGTAAGTACTGTTGTCTTCTGGCGTTAAATACGCAGTCAACGACACCACATTCATCCCGATCGGATGCTCCGTTGAAAAGATATTCAATAAAAAAGATTTTACCGTTGTTTTTTTTTTTGTTATTCTGCCCATAACTTCTAAACGACTTAAGCTACAGAAATGATGTAAGTACTGTTGTCTTCTGGCGTTAAATACGCAGCCAACGACACCACATTCATCCCGATCGGATGCTCCGTTGAAAAGATATCCAATAAAGAAGATTTTACCGTTGTTTTCTTTGTGTTATTCTGCCCATAACTTCTAAACGACTTAAGCTACATAAATGATGTAAGTACTGTTGTCTTCTGGCGTTAAATACGCAGCCAACGACACCACATTCATCCCGATCGGATGCTCCGTTGAAAAGATATTCAATAAAAAAGATTTTACCGTTGTTTTTTTTGTGTTATTCTGCCCATAACTTCTAAACGATTTAAGCTACAGAAATGATGTAAGTACTGTTGTCTTCTGGCTTTAAATACGCAGCCAACGACACCACATTCATCCCGATCGGATGCTCCATTGAAAAGATATTCAATAATGAATAGATATAGATATTCAATAAAGATGATTTTACCGTTGTTTTTTTTGTGTTATTCTGCCCATAACTTCTAAACGACTTAAGCTACAGAAATGACGTAAGTACTGTTGTCTTCTGGCGTTAAATACGCAGCCAACGACACCACATTCATCCCGATCGGATGCTCCTTTGAAAAGATATTTAATAAAGAATAGATATAGATATTCAATAAGGATGATTTTACCGTTGTTTTTTTTGTGTTATTCTGCGCATAACTTCTAAACGACTTAAGCTACAGAAATGATGTAAGTACTGTTGTCTTCTGGCGTTAAATACGCAGCCAACGACACTACATTCATCCCGATCGGATGCTCCGTTGAAAAGATATTCAATAAAGAATAGATATAGATATTCAATAAAGATGATTTTACCGTTGTTTTTTTTGTGTTATTCTGCCCATAACTTCTAAACGACTTAAGCTACAGAAATGACGTAAGTACTGTTGTCTTCTGGCGTTAAATACGCAGCCAACGACACTACATTCATCCCGATCGGATGCTCCTTTGAAAAGATATTTAATAAAGAATAGATATAGATATTCAATAAGGATGATTTTACCTTTGTTTTTTTTGTGTTATTCTGCGCATAACTTCTAAACGACTTAAGCTACAGAAATGATGTAAGTACTGTTGTCTTCTGGCGTTAAATACGCAGCCAACGACACCACATTCATCCCGATCGGATGCTCCGTTGAAAAGATATCCAATAAAGAAGATTTTACCGTTGTTTTTTTTGTGTTATTCTGCCCATAACTTCTAAACGACTTAAGCTACAGAAATGATGTAAGTACTGTTGTCTTCTGGCGTTAAATACGCAGCCAACGACACCACATTCATCCCGATCGGATGCTCTGTTGAAAAGATATCCAATAAAGAAGATTTTACCGTTGTTTTTTTTGTGTTATTCTGCCCATAACTTCTAAACGACTTAAGCTACAGAAATGATGTAAGTACTGTTGTCTTCTGGCGTTAAATACGCAGCCAACGACACCACATTCATCCCGATCGGATGCTCCGTTGAAAAGATATCCAATAAAGAAGATTTTACCGTTGTTTTTTTTGTGTTATTCTGCCCATAACTTCTAAACGACTTAAGCTACAGAAATGATGTAAGTACTGTTGTCTTCTGGCGTTAAATACGCAGCCAACGACACCACATTCATCCCGATCGGATGCTCCGTTGAAAAGATATCCAATAAAGAAGATTTTACCGTTGTTTTTTTTGTGTTATTCTGCCCATAACTTCTAAACGACTTAAGCTACATAAATGATGTAAGTACTGTTGTCTTCTGGCGTTAAATACGCAGCCAACGACACCACATTCATCCCGATCGGATGCTCCGTTGAAAAGATATCCAATAAAAAAGATTTTACCGTTGTTTTTTTTGTGTTATTCTGCCCATAACTTCTAAACGATTTAAGCTACAGAAATGATGTAAGTACTGTTGTCTTCTGGCTTTAAATACGCAGCCAACGACATCACATTCATCCCGATCGGATGCTTCATTGAAAAGATATTCAATAATGAATAGATATAGATATTCAATAAAGATGATTTTACCGTTGTTTTTTTTGTGTTATTCTGCCCATAACTTCTAAACGACTTAAGCTACAGAAATGATGTAAGTACTGTTGTCTTCTGGCGTTAAATACGCAGCCAACGACACCACATTCATCCCGATCGGATGCTCCGTTGAAAAGATATCCAATAAAGAAGATTTTACCGTTGTTTTTTTTGGGTTATTCTGCCCATAACTTCTAAACGACTTAAGCTACAGAAATGATGTAAGTACTGTTGTCTTCTGGCTTTAAATACGCAGCCAACTACACCACATTCATCCCGATCGGATGCTCCATTGAAAAGATATTCAATAATGAATAGATATAGATATTCAATAAAGATGATTTTACCGTTGTTTTTATACCCTTGCAGAGGGTATTATAATTTTGACCAGATGTTTGCAACGCAGTGAAGGAGGCATCTCCGACCCCATAAAGTATATATATTCCTGATCAGCATCACCAGCCGAGTCGATCTAGCCATGTCCGTCTGTCTGTCCGTCTGTCTGTCCGTCTGTCTGTCCGTCTGTCCGTCTGTCGGTTTCTACGCGAACTAGTCTCTCAGTTTTTGAGCTATCAAGCTGAAATTTTCAGCATAGTCTTATTTTTTTAGCACGCAGTATATATGTCGGAATGACCGAAATCGGACTACTATATCCTATAGCTGCCATAGGAATGATGGCGAAATTAATGTAAAAAAAATTTTAACTTCTCTGTTTTTCAACGAATTTCTATAAATTTTCAGATATAGCAGTTTTTTATGGTTCTAGAATTACGGTTTTAATTTCATTAAGATCGGACAACTATATCATATAGCTGCCATAGAAACGATCGGTCGATTTATATGAAAATGTAAAATCATGTAAAATGTAAAATTTTATAGCTATGTATAAATGTTATAAATTTACATTACATTGTTATTTTTATACCCTTGCGTATAACAGCAGATTTTAAATTTCATGCGAAATCGGACTTCTATACAATATAGGCACTATCGGATTAAATTGGCATATACTCGCTATTTTTCATGATATTCGATTAAAACTTCATAAATGCTGTTTTTATATAAAAACAATATATTTAATGTAAGTTATTCTTTTAGTTTAAAGGTTATGGAAATACAATTTTTATTTTATAAAAATTACAAATAATATATTTTTATACCCTTGCAGAGGGTATTATAATTTTGACCAGATGTTTGCAACGCAGTGAAGGAGGCATCTCCGACCCCATAAAGTATATATATTCTTGATCAGCATCACCAGTCGAGTCGATCTAGCCATGTCCGTCTGTCTGTCCGTCTGTCTGTCTGTCTGTCCGTCTGTCCGTCTGTCGGTTTCTACGCGAACTAGTCTCTCAGTTTTTGAGCTATCGGGCTGAAATTTTCAGCATAGTCTTATTTCTTTAGCACGCAGTATATATGTCGGAACGACCGAAATCGGACTACTATATCCTATAGCTGCCATAGGAATGATGGCGAAATTAATGTAAAAAAAAAAATAACTTCTCTGTTTTTCAACGTATTTCTATAAATTTTCAGACATAGCAGTTTTTTATGGTTCTAGAATTACGGTTTTAATTTCATTAAGATCGGACCAATATATCATATAGCTGCCATAGAAGCGATAGGTCAATTTATATGAAAATGTAAAATTCTACATGTAAAATGTAAAATTTACAAAATTCTATATTTTTTCAACATTACTAAAATGGTTCGATTTTCAATGATCCAATTGCAGACTGCAAGGGTATACCAACTTCGGTTTACCGAAATTAGCTTTCTTTCTCGTTTTTGTGTTATTCTGCCCATAACTTCTAAACGACTTAAGCTACAGAAATGATGTAAGTACTGTTGTCTTCTGGCGTTAAATACGCAGCCAACGACACCACATTCATCCCGATCGGATGCTCCGTTGAAAAGATATCCAATAAAGAAGATTTTACCGTTGTTTTTTTTGTGTTATTCTGCCCATAACTTCTAAACGACTTAAGCTACAGAAATGATGTAAGTACTGTTGTCTTCTGGCGTTAAATACGCAGCCAACGACACCACATTCATCCCGATCGGATGCTCCGTTGAAAAGATATTCAATAAAGAATAGATATAGATATTCAATAAAGATGATTTTACCGTTGTTTTTTTTGTGTTATTCTGCCCATAACTTCTAAACGACTTAAGCTACAGAAATGACGTAAGTACTGTTGTCTTCTGGCGTTAAATACGCAGCCAACGACACCACATTCATCCCGATCGGATGCTCCTTTGAAAAGATATTTAATAAAGAATAGATAAAGATATTCAATAAGGATGATTTTACCGTTGTTTTTTTTGTGTTATTCTGCCCATAACTTCTAAACGACTTAAGCTACAGAAATAATGTAAGTACTGTTGTCTTCTGGCGTTAAATATGCAGCCAACGACACCACATTCATCCCGATCGGATGCTCCGTTGAAAAGATATCCAATAAAGAAGATTTTACCGTTGTTTTTTTTGTGTTATTCTGCCCATAACTTCTAAACGATTTAAGCTACAGAAATGATGTAAGTACTGTTGTCTTCTGGCTTTAAATACGCAGCCAACGACACCACATTCATCCCGATCGGATGCTCCATTGAAAAGAGATTCAATAATGAATAGATATAGATATTCAATAAAGATGATTTTACCGTTGTTTTTTTTGTGTTATTCTGCCCATAACTTCTAAACGACTTAAGCTACAGAAATGATGTAAGTACTGTTGTCTTCTGGCGTTAAATACGCAGCCAACGACACCACATTCATCCCGATCGGATGCTCCGTTGAAAAGATATCCAATAAAGAAGATTTTACCGTTGTTTTTTTTGTGTTATTCTGCCCATAACTTCTAAACGACTTAAGCTACAGAAATGATGTAAGTACTGTTGTCTTCTGGCGTTAAATACGCAGCCAACGACACCACATTCATCCCGATCGGATGCTCCGTTGAAAAGATATTCAATAAAGAATAGATATAGATATTCAATAAAGATGATTTTACCGTTGTTTTTTTTGTGTTATTCTGCCCATAACTTCTAAACGACTTAAGCTACAGAAATGACGTAAGTACTGTTGTCTTCTGGCGTTAAATACGCAGCCAACGACACCACATTCATCCCGATCGGATGCTCCTTTGAAAAGATATTTAATAAAGAATAGATAAAGATATTCAATAAGGATGATTTTACCGTTGTTTTTTTTGTGTTATTCTGCCCATAACTTCTAAACGACTTAAGCTACAGAAATAATGTAAGTACTGTTGTCTTCTGGCGTTAAATACGCAGCCAACGACACCACATTCATCCCGATCGGATGCTCCGTTGAAAAGATATCCAATAAAGAAGATTTTACCGTTGTTTTTTTTGTGTTATTCTGCTCATAACTTCTAAACGACTTAAGCTACAGAAATGATGTAAGTACTGTTGTCTTCTGGCGTTAAATACGCAGCCAACGACACCACATTCATCCCGATCGGATGCTCCTTTGAAAAGATATTTAATAAAGAATAGATATAGATATTCAATAAGGATGATTTTACCGTTGTTTTTTTGTGTTATTCTGCCCATAACTTCTAAACGACTTAAGCTACAGAAATGATGTAAGTACTGTTGTCTTCTGGCGTTAAATACGCAGCCAACGACACCACATTCATCCCGATCGGATGCTCCGTTGAAAAGATATTCAATAAAGAATAGATATAGATATTCAATAAAGATGATTTTACCGTTGTTTTTTTTGTGTTATTCTGCCCATAACTTCTAAACGATTTAAGCTACAGAAATGATGTAAGTACTGTTGTCTTCTGGCGTTAAATACGCAGCCAACGACACCACATTCATCCCGATCGGATGCTCCGTTGAAAAGATATCCAATAAAGAAGATTTTACCGTTGTTTTTTTTGTGTTATTCTGCCCATAACTTCTAAACGATTTAAGCTACAGAAATGATGTAAGTACTGTTGTCTTCTGGCGTTAAATACGCAGCCAACGACACCACATTCATCCCGATCGGATGCTCCGTTGAAAAGAGATTCAATAATGAATAGATATAGATATTCAATAAAGATGATTTTACCGTTGTTTTTTTTGTGTTATTCTGCCCATAACTTCTAAACGACTTAAGCTACAGAAATGATGTAAGTACTGTTGTCTTCTGGCGTTAAATACGCAGCCAACGACACCACATTCATCCCGATCGGATGCTCCGTTGAAAAGATATTCAATAAAGAATAGATATAGATATTCAATAAAGATGATTTTACCGTTGTTTTTTTTGTGTTATTCTGCCCATAACTTCTAAACGATTTAAGCTACAGAAATGATGTAAGTACTGTTGTCTTCTGGCTTTAAATACGCAGCCAACGACACCACATTCATCCCGATCGGATGCTCCATTGAAAAGATATTCAATAATGAATAGATATAGATATTCAATAAAGATGATTTTACCGTTGTTTTTTTTGTGTTATTCTGCCCATAACTTCTAAACGACTTAAGCTACAGAAATGATGTAAGTACTGTTGTCTTCTGGCGTTAAATACGCAGCCAACGACACCACATTCATCCCGATCGGATGCTCCGTTGAAAAGATATCCAATAAAGAAGATTTTACCGTTGTTTTTTTTGTGTTATTCTGCTCATAACTTCTAAACGACTTAAGCTACAGAAATGATGTAAGTACTGTTGTCTTCTGGCGTTAAATACGCAGCCAACGACACCACATTCATCCCGATCGGATGCTCCGTTGAAAATATATTCAATAAAGAATAGATATAGATATTCAATAAAGATGATTTTACCGTTGTTTTTTTTTGTGTTATTCTGCCCATAACTTCTAAACGACTTAAGCTACAGAAATGACGTAAGTACTGTTGTCTTCTGGCGTTAAATACGCAGCCAACGACACCACATTCATCCCGATCGGATGCTCCATTGAAAATATATTCAATAAAGAATAGATATAGATATTCAATAAAGATGATTTTACCGTTGTTTTTTTTTGTGTTATTCTGCCCATAACTTCTAAACGACTTAAGCTACAGAAATGACGTAAGTACTGTTGTCTTCTGGCGTTAAATACGCAGCCAACGACACTACATTCATCCCGATCGGATGCTCCTTTGAAAAGATATTTAATAAAGAATAGATATAGATATTCAATAAGGATGATTTTACCGTTGTTTTTTTTGTGTTATTCTGCGCATAACTTCTAAACGACTTAAGCTACAGAAATGATGTAAGTACTGTTGTCTTCTGGCGTTAAATACGCAGCCAACGACACCACATTCATCCCGATCGGATGCTCCGTTGAAAAGATATCCAATAAAGAAGATTTTACCGTTGTTTTTTTTGTGTTATTCTGCCCATAACTTCTAAACGATTTAAGCTACAGAAATGATGTAAGTACTGTTGTCTTCTGGCTTTAAATACGCAGCCAACGACACCACATTCATCCCGATCGGATGCTCCATTGAAAAGATATTCAATAATGAATAGATATAGATATTCAATAAAGATGATTTTACCGTTGTTTTTTTTGTGTTATTCTGCCCATAACTTCTAAACGACTTAAGCTACAGAAATGATGTAAGTACTGTTGTCTTCTGGCGTTAAATACGCAGCCAACGACACCACATTCATCCCGATCGGATGCTCCGTTGAAAAGATATCCAATAAAGAAGATTTTACCGTTGTTTTTTTTGTGTTATTCTGCTCATAACTTCTAAACGACTTAAGCTACAGAAATGATGTAAGTACTGTTGTCTTCTGGCGTTAAATACGCAGCCAACGACACCACATTCATCCCGATCGGATGCTCCGTTGAAAAGATATTCAATAAAGAATAGATATAGATATTCAATAAAGATGATTTTACCGTTGTTTTTTTTGTGTTATTCTGCCCATAACTTCTAAACGACTTAAGCTACAGAAATGACGTAAGTACTGTTGTCTTCTGGCGTTAAATACGCAGCCAACGACACCACATTCATCCCGATCGGATGCTCCGTTGAAAAGATATTCAATAAAGAATAGATATAGATATTCAATAAAGATGATTTTACCGTTGTTTTTTTTGTGTTATTCTGCCCATAACTTCTAAACGACTTAAGCTACAGAAATGACGTAAGTACTGTTGTCTTCTGGCGTTAAATACGCAGCCAACGACACTACATTCATCCCGATCGGATGCTCCTTTGAAAAGATATTTAATAAAGAATAGATAAAGATATTCAATAAGGATGATTTTACCGTTGTTTTTTTTGTGTTATTCTGCCCATAACTTCTAAACGACTTAAGCTACAGAAATGACGTAAGTACTGTTGTCTTCTGGCGTTAAATACGCAGCCAACGACACCACATTCATCCCGATCGGATGCTCCTTTGAAAAGATATTTAATAAAGAATAGATATAGATATTCAATAAGGATGATTTTACCGTTGTTTTTTTTGTGTTATTCTGCGCATAACTTCTAAACGACTTAAGCTACAGAAATGATGTAAGTACTGTTGTCTTCTGGCGTTAAATACGCAGCCAACGACACTACATTCATCCCGATCGGATGCTCCGTTGAAAAGATATTCAATAAAGAATAGATATAGATATTCAATAAAGATGATTTTACCGTTGTTTTTTTTGTGTTATTCTGCCCATAACTTCTAAACGACTTAAGCTACAGAAATGACGTAAGTACTGTTGTCTTCTGGCGTTAAATACGCAGCCAACGACACTACATTCATCCCGATCGGATGCTCCTTTGAAAAGATATTTAATAAAGAATAGATATAGATATTCAATAAAGATGATTTTACCGTTGTTATTTGTGTTATTCTGCGCATAACTTCTAAACGACTTAAGCTACAGAAATGATGTAAGTACTGTTGTCTTCTGGCGTTAAATACGCAGCCAACGACACCACATTCATCCCGATCGGATGCTCCGTTGAAAAGATATCCAATAAAGAAGATTTTACCGTTGTTTTTTTTGTGTTATTCTGCCCATAACTTCTAAACGACTTAAGCTACAGAAATGATGTAAGTACTGTTGTCTTCTGGCGTTAAATACGCAGCCAACGACACCACATTCATCCCGATCGGATGCTCTGTTGAAAAGATATCCAATAAAGAAGATTTT
Source organism: Drosophila rufa (assembly GCA_018153105.1). Classification (NCBI taxonomy): domain Eukaryota; kingdom Metazoa; phylum Arthropoda; class Insecta; order Diptera; family Drosophilidae; genus Drosophila; species Drosophila rufa. Next base: position 28,266 of record JAECXS010000115.1, on the reverse strand, counting down.
ACCGTTGTTTTTTTTGTGTTATTCTGCCCATAACTTCTAAACGACTTAAGCTACAGAAATGATGTAAGTACTGTTGTCTTCTGGCGTTAAATACGCAGCCAACGACACCACATTCATCCCGATCGGATGCTCCGTTGAAAAGATATCCAATAAAGAAGATTTTACCGTTGTTTTTTTTGTGTTATTCTGCCCATAACTTCTAAACGACTTAAGCTACAGAAATGATGTAAGTACTGTTGTCTTCTGGCGTTAAATACGCAGCCAACGACACCACATTCATCCCGATCGGATGCTCCGTTGAAAAGATATCCAATAAAGAAGATTTTACCGTTGTTTTTTTTGTGTTATTCTGCCCATAACTTCTAAACGACTTAAGCTACATAAATGATGTAAGTACTGTTGTCTTCTGGCGTTAAATACGCAGCCAACGACACCACATTCATCCCGATCGGATGCTCCGTTGAAAAGATATCCAATAAAAAAGATTTTACCGTTGTTTTTTTTGTGTTATTCTGCCCATAACTTCTAAACGATTTAAGCTACAGAAATGATGTAAGTACTGTTGTCTTCTGGCTTTAAATACGCAGCCAACGACATCACATTCATCCCGATCGGATGCTTCATTGAAAAGATATTCAATAATGAATAGATATAGATATTCAATAAAGATGATTTTACCGTTGTTTTTTTTGTGTTATTCTGCCCATAACTTCTAAACGACTTAAGCTACAGAAATGATGTAAGTACTGTTGTCTTCTGGCGTTAAATACGCAGCCAACGACACCACATTCATCCCGATCGGATGCTCCGTTGAAAAGATATCCAATAAAGAAGATTTTACCGTTGTTTTTTTTGGGTTATTCTGCCCATAACTTCTAAACGACTTAAGCTACAGAAATGATGTAAGTACTGTTGTCTTCTGGCTTTAAATACGCAGCCAACTACACCACATTCATCCCGATCGGATGCTCCATTGAAAAGATATTCAATAATGAATAGATATAGATATTCAATAAAGATGATTTTACCGTTGTTTTTATACCCTTGCAGAGGGTATTATAATTTTGACCAGATGTTTGCAACGCAGTGAAGGAGGCATCTCCGACCCCATAAAGTATATATATTCCTGATCAGCATCACCAGCCGAGTCGATCTAGCCATGTCCGTCTGTCTGTCCGTCTGTCTGTCCGTCTGTCTGTCCGTCTGTCCGTCTGTCGGTTTCTACGCGAACTAGTCTCTCAGTTTTTGAGCTATCAAGCTGAAATTTTCAGCATAGTCTTATTTTTTTAGCACGCAGTATATATGTCGGAATGACCGAAATCGGACTACTATATCCTATAGCTGCCATAGGAATGATGGCGAAATTAATGTAAAAAAAATTTAACTTCTCTGTTTTTCAACGAATTTCTATAAATTTTCAGATATAGCAGTTTTTTATGGTTCTAGAATTACGGTTTTAATTTCATTAAGATCGGACAACTATATCATATAGCTGCCATAGAAACGATCGGTCGATTTATATGAAAATGTAAAATCATGTAAAATGTAAAATTTTATAGCTATGTATAAATGTTATAAATTTACATTACATTGTTATTTTTATACCCTTGCGTATAACAGCAGATTTTAAATTTCATGCGAAATCGGACTTCTATACAATATAGGCACTATCGGATTAAATTGGCATATACTCGCTATTTTTCATGATATTCGATTAAAACTTCATAAATGCTGTTTTTATATAAAAACAATATATTTAATGTAAGTTATTCTTTTAGTTTAAAGGTTATGGAAATACAATTTTTATTTTATAAAAATTACAAATAATATATTTTTATACCCTTGCAGAGGGTATTATAATTTTGACCAGATGTTTGCAACGCAGTGAAGGAGGCATCTCCGACCCCATAAAGTATATATATTCTTGATCAGCATCACCAGTCGAGTCGATCTAGCCATGTCCGTCTGTCTGTCCGTCTGTCTGTCTGTCTGTCCGTCTGTCCGTCTGTCGGTTTCTACGCGAACTAGTCTCTCAGTTTTTGAGCTATCGGGCTGAAATTTTCAGCATAGTCTTATTTCTTTAGCACGCAGTATATATGTCGGAACGACCGAAATCGGACTACTATATCCTATAGCTGCCATAGGAATGATGGCGAAATTAATGTAAAAAAAAAATAACTTCTCTGTTTTTCAACGTATTTCTATAAATTTTCAGACATAGCAGTTTTTTATGGTTCTAGAATTACGGTTTTAATTTCATTAAGATCGGACCAATATATCATATAGCTGCCATAGAAGCGATAGGTCAATTTATATGAAAATGTAAAATTCTACATGTAAAATGTAAAATTTACAAAATTCTATATTTTTTCAACATTACTAAAATGGTTCGATTTTCAATGATCCAATTGCAGACTGCAAGGGTATACCAACTTCGGTTTACCGAAATTAGCTTTCTTTCTCGTTTTTGTGTTATTCTGCCCATAACTTCTAAACGACTTAAGCTACAGAAATGATGTAAGTACTGTTGTCTTCTGGCGTTAAATACGCAGCCAACGACACCACATTCATCCCGATCGGATGCTCCGTTGAAAAGATATCCAATAAAGAAGATTTTACCGTTGTTTTTTTGTGTTATTCTGCCCATAACTTCTAAACGACTTAAGCTACAGAAATGATGTAAGTACTGTTGTCTTCTGGCGTTAAATACGCAGCCAACGACACCACATTCATCCCGATCGGATGCTCCGTTGAAAAGATATTCAATAAAGAATAGATATAGATATTCAATAAAGATGATTTTACCGTTGTTTTTTTTGTGTTATTCTGCCCATAACTTCTAAACGACTTAAGCTACAGAAATGACGTAAGTACTGTTGTCTTCTGGCGTTAAATACGCAGCCAACGACACCACATTCATCCCGATCGGATGCTCCTTTGAAAAGATATTTAATAAAGAATAGATAAAGATATTCAATAAGGATGATTTTACCGTTGTTTTTTTTGTGTTATTCTGCCCATAACTTCTAAACGACTTAAGCTACAGAAATAATGTAAGTACTGTTGTCTTCTGGCGTTAAATATGCAGCCAACGACACCACATTCATCCCGATCGGATGCTCCGTTGAAAAGATATCCAATAAAGAAGATTTTACCGTTGTTTTTTTTGTGTTATTCTGCCCATAACTTCTAAACGATTTAAGCTACAGAAATGATGTAAGTACTGTTGTCTTCTGGCTTTAAATACGCAGCCAACGACACCACATTCATCCCGATCGGATGCTCCATTGAAAAGAGATTCAATAATGAATAGATATAGATATTCAATAAAGATGATTTTACCGTTGTTTTTTTTGTGTTATTCTGCCCATAACTTCTAAACGACTTAAGCTACAGAAATGATGTAAGTACTGTTGTCTTCTGGCGTTAAATACGCAGCCAACGACACCACATTCATCCCGATCGGATGCTCCGTTGAAAAGATATCCAATAAAGAAGATTTTACCGTTGTTTTTTTTGTGTTATTCTGCCCATAACTTCTAAACGACTTAAGCTACAGAAATGATGTAAGTACTGTTGTCTTCTGGCGTTAAATACGCAGCCAACGACACCACATTCATCCCGATCGGATGCTCCGTTGAAAAGATATTCAATAAAGAATAGATATAGATATTCAATAAAGATGATTTTACCGTTGTTTTTTTTGTGTTATTCTGCCCATAACTTCTAAACGACTTAAGCTACAGAAATGACGTAAGTACTGTTGTCTTCTGGCGTTAAATACGCAGCCAACGACACCACATTCATCCCGATCGGATGCTCCTTTGAAAAGATATTTAATAAAGAATAGATAAAGATATTCAATAAGGATGATTTTACCGTTGTTTTTTTTGTGTTATTCTGCCCATAACTTCTAAACGACTTAAGCTACAGAAATAATGTAAGTACTGTTGTCTTCTGGCGTTAAATACGCAGCCAACGACACCACATTCATCCCGATCGGATGCTCCGTTGAAAAGATATCCAATAAAGAAGATTTTACCGTTGTTTTTTTTGTGTTATTCTGCCCATAACTTCTAAACGATTTAAGCTACAGAAATGATGTAAGTACTGTTGTCTTCTGGCTTTAAATACGCAGCCAACGACACCACATTCATCCCGATCGGATGCTCCATTGAAAAGATATTCAATAATGAATAGATATAGATATTCAATAAAGATGATTTTACCGTTGTTTTTTTTGTGTTATTCTGCCCATAACTTCTAAACGACTTAAGCTACAGAAATGATGTAAGTACTGTTGTCTTCTGGCGTTAAATACGCAGCCAACGACACCACATTCATCCCGATCGGATGCTCCGTTGAAAAGATATCCAATAAAGAAGATTTTACCGTTGTTTTTTTTGTGTTATTCTGCTCATAACTTCTAAACGACTTAAGCTACAGAAATGATGTAAGTACTGTTGTCTTCTGGCGTTAAATACGCAGCCAACGACACCACATTCATCCCGATCGGATGCTCCGTTGAAAATATATTCAATAAAGAATAGATATAGATATTCAATAAAGATGATTTTACCGTTGTTTTTTTTGTGTTATTCTGCCCATAACTTCTAAACGACTTAAGCTACAGAAATGACGTAAGTACTGTTGTCTTCTGGCGTTAAATACGCAGCCAACGACACCACATTCATCCCGATCGGATGCTCCATTGAAAATATATTCAATAAAGAATAGATATAGATATTCAATAAAGATGATTTTACCGTTGTTTTTTTTGTGTTATTCTGCCCATAACTTCTAAACGACTTAAGCTACAGAAATGACGTAAGTACTGTTGTCTTCTGGCGTTAAATACGCAGCCAACGACACTACATTCATCCCGATCGGATGCTCCTTTGAAAAGATATTTAATAAAGAATAGATATAGATATTCAATAAGGATGATTTTACCGTTGTTTTTTTTGTGTTATTCTGCGCATAACTTCTAAACGACTTAAGCTACAGAAATGATGTAAGTACTGTTGTCTTCTGGCGTTAAATACGCAGCCAACGACACCACATTCATCCCGATCGGATGCTCCGTTGAAAAGATATCCAATAAAGAAGATTTTACCGTTGTTTTTTTTGTGTTATTCTGCCCATAACTTCTAAACGATTTAAGCTACAGAAATGATGTAAGTACTGTTGTCTTCTGGCTTTAAATACGCAGCCAACGACACCACATTCATCCCGATCGGATGCTCCATTGAAAAGATATTCAATAATGAATAGATATAGATATTCAATAAAGATGATTTTACCGTTGTTTTTTTTGTGTTATTCTGCCCATAACTTCTAAACGACTTAAGCTACAGAAATGATGTAAGTACTGTTGTCTTCTGGCGTTAAATACGCAGCCAACGACACCACATTCATCCCGATCGGATGCTCCGTTGAAAAGATATCCAATAAAGAAGATTTTACCGTTGTTTTTTTGTGTTATTCTGCTCATAACTTCTAAACGACTTAAGCTACAGAAATGATGTAAGTACTGTTGTCTTCTGGCGTTAAATACGCAGCCAACGACACCACATTCATCCCGATCGGATGCTCCGTTGAAAAGATATTCAATAAAGAATAGATATAGATATTCAATAAAGATGATTTTACCGTTGTTTTTTTTGTGTTATTCTGCCCATAACTTCTAAACGACTTAAGCTACAGAAATGACGTAAGTACTGTTGTCTTCTGGCGTTAAATACGCAGCCAACGACACCACATTCATCCCGATCGGATGCTCCGTTGAAAAGATATTCAATAAAGAATAGATATAGATATTCAATAAAGATGATTTTACCGTTGTTTTTTTTGTGTTATTCTGCCCATAACTTCTAAACGACTTAAGCTACAGAAATGACGTAAGTACTGTTGTCTTCTGGCGTTAAATACGCAGCCAACGACACCACATTCATCCCGATCGGATGCTCCTTTGAAAAGATATTTAATAAAGAATAGATATAGATATTCAATAAGGATGATTTTACCGTTGTTTTTTTGTGTTATTCTGCGCATAACTTCTAAACGACTTAAGCTACAGAAATGATGTAAGTACTGTTGTCTTCTGGCGTTAAATACGCAGCCAACGACACCACATTCATCCCGATCGGATGCTCCGTTGAAAAGATATCCAATAAAGAAGATTTTACCGTTGTTTTTTTTGTGTTATTCTGCCCATAACTTCTAAACGACTTAAGCTACAGAAATGATATAAGTACTGTTGTCTTCTGGCGTTAAATACGCAGCCAACGACACCACATTCATCCCGATCGGATGCTCTGTTGAAAAGATATCCAATAAAGAAGATTTTACCGTTGTTTTTTTTGTGTTATTCTGCCCATAACATCTAAACGACTTAAGCTACAGAAATGATGTAAGTACTGTTGTCTTCTGGCGTTAAATACGCAGCCAACGACACCACATTCATCCCGATCGGATGCTCCGTTGAAAAGATATCCAATAAAGAAGATTTTACCGTTGTTTTTTTTGTGTTATTCTGCCCATAACTTCTAAACGACTTAAGCTACAGAAATGATGTAAGTACTGTTGTCTTCTGGCGTTAAATACGCAGCCAACGACACCACATTCATCCCGATCGGATGCTCCGTTGAAAAGATATCCAATAAAGAAGATTTTACCGTTGTTTTTTTTGTGTTATTCTGCCCATAACTTCTAAACGACTTAAGCTACATAAATGATGTAAGTACTGTTGTCTTCTGGCGTTAAATACGCAGCCAACGACACCACATTCATCCCGATCGGATGCTCCGTTGAAAAGATATCCAATAAAAAAGATTTGACCGTTTTTTTTTTTTTTTGTTATTCTGCCCATAACTTCTAAACGATTTGAGCTACAGAAATGATGTAAGTACTGTTGTCTTCTGGCGTTAAATACGCAGCCAACGACATCACATTCATCCCGATCGGATGCTCCATTGAAAAGATATTCAATAATGAATAGATATAGATATTCAATAAAGATGATTTTACCGTTGTTTTTATACCCTTGCAGAGGGTATTATAATTTTGACCAGATGTTTGCAACGCAGTGAAGGAGGCATCTCCGACCCCATAAAGTATATATATTCCTGATCAGCATCACCAGCCGAGTCGATCTAGCCATGTCCGTCTGTCTGTCCGTCTGTCTGTCCGTCTGTCTGTCCGTCTGTCCGTCTGTCGGTTTCTACGCGAACTAGTCTCTCAGTTTTTGAGCTATCAAGCTGAAATTTTCAGCATAGTCTTATTTTTTTAGCACGCAGTATATATGTCGGAATGACCGAAATCGGACTACTATATCCTATAGCTGCCATAGGAATGATGGCGAAATTAATGTAAAAAAATTTTAACTTCTCTGTTTTTCAACGAATTTCTATAAATTTTCAGATATAGCAGTTTTTTATGGTTCTAGAATTACGGTTTTAATTTCATTAAGATCGGACAACTATATCATATAGCTGCCATAGAAACGATCGGTCGATTTATATGAAAATGTAAAATCATGTAAAATGTAAAATTTTATAGCTATGTATAAATGTTATAAATTTACATTACATTGTTATTTTTATACCCTTGCGTATAACAGCAGATTTTAAATTTCATGCGAAATCGGACTTCTATACAATATAGGCACTATCGGATTAAATTGGCATATACTCGCTATTTTTCATGATATTCGATTAAAACTTCATAAATGCTGTTTTTATATAAAAACAATATATTTAATGTAAGTTATTCTTTTAGTTTAAAGGTTATGGAAATACAATTTTTATTTTATAAAAATTACAAATAATATATTTTTATACCCTTGCAGAGGGTATTATAATTTTGACCAGATGTTTGCAACGCAGTGAAGGAGGCATCTCCGACCCCATAAAGTATATATATTCTTGATCAGCATCACCAGTCGAGTCGATCTAGCCATGTCCGTCTGTCTGTCCGTCTGTCTGTCTGTCTGTCCGTCTGTCCGTCTGTCGGTTTCTACGCGAACTAGTCTCTCAGTTTTTGAGCTATCGGGCTGAAATTTTCAGCATAGTCTTATTTCTTTAGCACGCAGTATATATGTCGGAACGACCGAAATCGGACTACTATATCCTATAGCTGCCATAGGAATGATGGCGAAATTAATGTAAAAAAAAAAATAACTTCTCTGTTTTTCAACGTATTTCTATAAATTTTCAGACATAGCAGTTTTTTATGGTTCTAGAATTACGGTTTTAATTTCATTAAGATCGGACCACTATATCATATAGCTGCCATAGAAGCGATCGGTCAATTTATATGAAAATGTAAAATTCTACATGTAAAATGTAAAATTTACAAAATTCTATATTTTTTCAACATTACTAAAATGGTTCGATTTTCAATGATCCAATTGCAGACTGCAAGGGTATACCAACTTCGGTTTACCGAAATTAGCTTTCTTTCTCGTTTCTGAGTTATTCTGTCTATAACTTCTAAACGACTTAAGCTACAGCAATGATGTAAGTACTGATGTCTTCTGGCTTTAAATACGCAGCCAACGATACCATATTCATCCCGATCTGATGCTCCGTTGAAAAGATATTAAATAAAGAAGATTTTACCGTTGTTTTTTTTGTGTTATTCTGCCCATAACTTCTAAACGACTTAAGCTACAGAAATGATGTAAGTACTGTTGTCTTCTGGCTTTAAATACGCAGCCAACGACACCACATTCATCCCGATCGGATGCTCCATTGAAAAGATATTCAAAAATGAATAGATATAGATATTCAATAAAGATGATTTTACCGTTGTTTTTTTTGTGTTATTCTGCCCATAACTTCTAAACGACTTAAGCTACAGAAATGATGTAAGTACTGTTGTCTTCTGGCGTTAAATACGCAGCCAACGACACCACATTCATCCCGATCGGATGCTCCGTTGAAAAGATATCCAATAAAGAAGATTTTACCGTTGTTTTTTTTGTGTTATTCTGCCCATAACTTCTAAACGACTTAAGCTACAGAAATGATGTAAGTACTGTTGTCTTCTGGCGTTAAATACGCAGCCAACGACACCACACTCATCCCGATCGGATGCTCCGCTGAAAAGATATTCAATAAAGAATAGATATAGATATTCAATAAAGATGATTTTACCGTTGTTTTTTTTGTGTTATTCTGCCCATAACTTCTAAACGACTTAAGCTACAGAAATGACGTAAGTACTGTTGTCTTCTGGCGTTAAATACGCAGCCAACGACACCACATTCATCCCGATCGGATGCTCCTTTGAAAAGATATTTAATAAAGAATAGATAAAGATATTCAATAAGGATGATTTTACCGTTGTTTTTTTTGTGTTATTCTGCCCATAACTTCTAAACGACTTAAGCTACAGAAATGATGTAAGTACTGTTGTCTTCTGGCGTTAAATACGCAGCCAACGACACCACATTCATCCCGATCGGATGCTCCGTTGAAAAGATATCCAATAAAGAAGATTTTACCGTTGTTTTTTTTGTGTTATTCTGCCCATAACTTCTAAACGACTTAAGCTACATAAATGATGTAAGTACTGTTGTCTTCTGGCGTTAAATACGCAGCCAACGACACCACATTCATCCCGATCGGATGCTCCGTTGAAAAGATATCCAATAAAAAAGATTTGACCGTTTTTTTTTTTTTGTTATTCTGCCCATAACTTCTAAACGATTTGAGCTACAGAAATGATGTAAGTACTGTTGTCTTCTGGCGTTAAATACGCAGCCAACGACATCACATTCATCCCGATCGGATGCTCCATTGAAAAGATATTCAATAATGAATAGATATAGATATTCAATAAAGATGATTTTACCGTTGTTTTTATACCCTTGCAGAGGGTATTATAATTTTGACCAGATGTTTGCAACGCAGTGAAGGGAGGCATCTCCGACCCCATAAAGTATATATATTCCTGATCAGCATCACCAGCCGAGTCGATCTAGCCATGTCCGTCTGTCTGTCCGTCTGTCTGTCCGTCTGTCTGTCCGTCTGTCCGTCTGTCGGTTTCTACGCGAACTAGTCTCTCAGTTTTTGAGCTATCAAGCTGAAATTTTCAGCATAGTCTTATTTTTTAGCACGCAGTATATATGTCGGAATGACCGAAATCGGACTACTATATCCTATAGCTGCCATAGGAATGATGGCGAAATTAATGTAAATAAAATTTAACTTCTCTGTTTTTCAACGAATTTCTATAAATTTTCAGATATAGCAGTTTTTTATGGTTCTAGAATTACGGTTTTAATTTCATTAAGATCGGACAACTATATCATATAGCTGCCATAGAAACGATCGGTCGATTTATATGAAAATGTAAAATCATGTAAAATGTAAAATTTTATAGCTATGTATAAATGTTATAAATTTACATTACATTGTTATTTTTATACCCTTGCGTATAACAGCAGATTTTAAATTTCATGCGAAATCGGACTTCTATATAATATAGGCACTATCGGATTAAATTGGCATATACTCGCTATTTTTCATGATATTCGATTAAAACTTCATAAATGCTGTTTTTATATAAAAACAATATATTTAATGTAAGTTATTCTTTTAGTTTAAAGGTTATGGAAATACAATTTTTATTTTATAAAAATTACAAATAATATATTTTTATACCCTTGCAGAGGGTATTATAATTTTGACCAGATGTTTGCAACGCAGTGAAGGAGGCATCTCCGACCCCATAAAGTATATATATTCTTGATCAGCATCACCAGTCGAGTCGATCTAGCCATGTCCGTCTGTCTGTCCGTCTGTCTGTCTGTCTGTCCGTCTGTCGGTTTCTACGCGAACTAGTCTCTCAGTTTTTGAGCTATCGGGCTGAAATTTTCAGCATAGTCTTATTTCTTTAGCACGCAGTATATATGTCGGAACGACCGAAATCGGACTACTATATCCTATAGCTGCCATAGGAATGATGGCGAAATTAATGTAAAAAAAAATAACTTCTCTGTTTTTCAACGTATTTCTATAAATTTTCAGACATAGCAGTTTTTTATGGTTCTAGAATTACGGTTTTAATTTCATTAAGATCGGACCACTATATCATATAGCTGCCATAGAAGCGATCGGTCAATTTATATGAAAATGTAAAATTCTACATGTAAAATGTAAAATTTACAAAATTCTATATTTTTTCAACATTACTAAAATGGTTCGATTTTCAATGATCCAATTGCAGACTGCAAGGGTATACCAACTTCGGTTTACCGAAATTAGCTTTCTTTCTCGTTTTTGTGTTATTCTGCCCATAACTTCTAAACGACTTAAGCTACAGAAATGATGTAAGTACTGTTGTCTTCTGGCGTTAAATACGCAGCCAACGACACCACATTCATCCCGATCGGATGCTCTGTTGAAAAGATATCCAATAAAGAAGATTTTACCGTTGTTTTTTTTGTGTTATTCTGCCCATAACTTCTAAACGACTTAAGCTACAGAAATGATGTAAGTACTGTTGTCTTCTGGCGTTAAATACGCAGCCAACGACACCACATTCATCCCGATCGGATGCTCCGTTGAAAAGATATCCAATAAAGAAGATTTTACCGTTGTTTTTTTTGTGTTATTCTGCCCATAACTTCTAAACGACTTAAGCTACAGAAATGATGTAAGTACTGTTGTCTTCTGGCGTTAAATACGCAGCCAACGACACCACATTCATCCCGATCGGATGCTCCGTTGAAAAGATATCCAATAAAGAAGATTTTACCGTTGTTTTTTTTGTGTTATTCTGCCCATAACTTCTAAACGACTTAAGCTACATAAATGATGTAAGTACTGTTGTCTTCTGGCGTTAAATACGCAGCCAACGACACCACATTCATCCCGATCGGATGCTCCGTTGAAAAGATATCCAATAAAAAAATTTTACCGTTTTTTTTTTTGTGTTATTCTGCCCATAACTTCTAAACGATTTAAGCTACAGAAATGATGTAAGTACTGTTGTCTTCTGGCTTTAAATACGCAGCCAACGACATCACATTCATCCCGATCGGATGCTCCATTGAAAAGATATTCAATAATGAATAGATATAGATATTCAATAAAGATGATTTTACCGTTGTTTTTTTTGTGTTATTCTGCCCATAACTTCTAAACGACTTAAGCTACAGAAATGATGTAAGTACTGTTGTCTTCTGGCGTTAAATACGCAGCCAACGACACCACATTCATCCCGATCGGATGCTCCGTTGAAAAGATATCCAATAAAGAAGATTTTACCGTTGTTTTTATACCCTTGCAGAGGGTATTATAATTTTGACCAGATGTTTGCAACGCAGTGAAGGAGGCATCTCCGACCCCATAAAGTATATATATTCTTGATCAGCATCACCAGTCGAGTCGATCTAGCCATGTCCGTCTGTCTGTCCGTCTGTCTGTCTGTCTGTCCGTCTGTCGGTTTCTACGCGAACTAGTCTCTCAGTTTTTGAGCTATCAAGCTGAAATTTTCAGCATAGTCTTATTTTTTTAGCACGCAGTATATATGTCGGAATGACCGAAATCGGACTACTATATCCTATAGCTGCCATAGGAATGATGGCGAAATTAATGTAAAAAAAATTTTAACTTCTCTGTTTTTCAACGAATTTCTATAAATTTTCAGATATAGCAGTTTTTTATGGTTCTAGAATTACGGTTTTAATTTCATTAAGATCGGACAACTATATCATATAGCTGCCATAGAAACGATCGGTCGATTTATATGAAAATGTAAAATCATGTAAAATGTAAAATTTTATAGCTATGTATAAATGTTATAAATTTACATTACATTGTTATTTTTATACCCTTGCGTATAACAGCAGATTTTAAATTTCATGCGAAATCGGACTTCTATATAATATAGGCACTATCGGATTAAATTGGCATATACTCGCTATTTTTCATGATATTCGATTAAAACTTCATAAATGCTGTTTTTATATAAAAACAATATATTTAATGTAAGTTATTCTTTTAGTTTAAAGGTTATGGAAATACAATTTTTATTTTATAAAAATTACAAATAATATATTTTTATACCCTTGCAGAGGGTATTATAATTTTGACCAGATGTTTGCAACGCAGTGAAGGAGGCATCTCCGACCCCATAAAGTATATATATTCTTGATCAGCATCACCAGTCGAGTCGATCTAGCCATGTCCGTCTGTCTGTCCGTCTGTCTGTCTGTCTGTCCGTCTGTCGGTTTCTACGCGAACTAGTCTCTCAGTTTTTGAGCTATCGGGCTGAAATTTTCAGCATAGTCTTATTTCTTTAGCACGCAGTATATATGTCGGAACGACCGAAATCGGACTACTATATCCTATAGCTGCCATAGGAATGATGGCGAAATTAATGTAAAAAAAAAAATAACTTCTCTGTTTTTCAACGTATTTCTATAAATTTTCAGACATAGCAGTTTTTTATGGTTCTAGAATTACGGTTTTAATTTCATTAAGATCGGACCACTATATCATATAGCTGCCATAGAAGCGATCGGTCAATTTATATGAAAATGTAAAATTCTACATGTAAAATGTAAAATTTACAAAATTCTATATTTTTTCAACATTACTAAAATGGTTCGATTTTCAATGATCCAATTGCAGACTGCAAGGGTATACCAACTTCGGTTTACCGAAATTAGCTTTCTTTCTCGTTTTTGTGTTATTCTGCCCATAACTTCTAAACGACTTAAGCTACAGAAATGATGTAAGTACTGTTGTCTTCTGGCGTTAAATACGCAGCCAACGACACCACATTCATCCCGATCGGATGCTCTGTTGAAAAGATATCCAATAAAGAAGATTTTACCGTTGTTTTTTTTGTGTTATTCTGCCCATAACTTCTAAACGACTTAAGCTACAGAAATGATGTAAGTACTGTTGTCTTCTGGCGTTAAATACGCAGCCAACGACACCACATTCATCCCGATCGGATGCTCCGTTGAAAAGATATCCAATAAAGAAGATTTTACCGTTGTTTTTTTTGTGTTATTCTGCCCATAACTTCTAAACGACTTAAGCTACAGAAATGATGTAAGTACTGTTGTCTTCTGGCGTTAAATACGCAGCCAACGACACCACATTCATCCCGATCGGATGCTCCGTTGAAAAGATATCCAATAAAGAAGATTTTACCGTTGTTTTTTTTGTGTTATTCTGCCCATAACTTCTAAACGACTTAAGCTACATAAATGATGTAAGTACTGTTGTCTTCTGGCGTTAAATACGCAGCCAACGACACCACATTCATCCCGATCGGATGCTCCGTTGAAAAGATATCCAATAAAAAAGATTTTACCGTTTTTTTTTTTTTGTTATTCTGCCCATAACTTCTAAACGATTTAAGCTACAGAAATGATGTAAGTACTGTTGTCTTCTGGCTTTAAATACGCAGCCAACGACATCACATTCATCCCGATCGGATGCTCCATTGAAAAGATATTCAATAATGAATAGATATAGATATTCAATAAAGATGATTTTACCGTTGTTTTTTTTGTGTTATTCTGCCCATAACTTCTAAACGACTTAAGCTACAGAAATGATGTAAGTACTGTTGTCTTCTGGCGTTAAATACGCAGCCAACGACACCACATTCATCCCGATCGGATGCTCCGTTGAAAAGATATCCAATAAAGAAGATTTTACCGTTGTTTTTATACCCTTGCAGAGGGTATTATAATTTTGACCAGATGTTTGCAACGCAGTGAAGGAGGCATCTCCGACCCCATAAAGTATATATATTCCTGATCAGCATCACCAGCCGAGTCGATCTAGCCATGTCCGTCTGTCTGTCCGTCTGTCTGTCCGTCTGTCTGTCCGTCTGTCCGTCTGTCGGTTTCTACGCGAACTAGTCTCTCAGTTTTTGAGCTATCAAGCTGAAATTTTCAGCATAGTCTTATTTTTTTAGCACGCAGTATATATGTCGGAATGACCGAAATCGGACTACTATATCCTATAGCTGCCATAGGAATGATGGCGAAATTAATGTAAAAAAATTTTAACTTCTCTGTTTTTCAACGAATTTCTATAAATTTTCAGATATAGCAGTTTTTTATGGTTCTAGAATTACGGTTTTAATTTCATTAAGATCGGACAACTATATCATATAGCTGCCATAGAAACGATCGGTCGATTTATATGAAAATGTAAAATCATGTAAAATGTAAAATTTTATAGCTATGTATAAATGTTATAAATTTACATTACATTGTTATTTTTATACCCTTGCGTATAACAGCAGATTTTAAATTTCATGCGAAATCGGACTTCTATATAATATAGGCACTATCGGATTAAATTGGCATATACTCGCTATTTTTCATGATATTCGATTAAAACTTCATAAATGCTGTTTTTATATAAAAACAATATATTTAATGTAAGTTATTCTTTTAGTTTAAAGGTTATGGAAATACAATTTTTATTTTATAAAAATTACAAATAATATATTTTTATACCCTTGCAGAGGGTATTATAATTTTGACCAGATGTTTGCAACGCAGTGAAGGAGGCATCTCCGACCCCATAAAGTATATATATTCTTGATCAGCATCACCAGTCGAGTCGATCTAGCCATGTCCGTCTGTCTGTCCGTCTGTCTGTCTGTCTGTCCGTCTGTCCGTCTGTCGGTTTCTACGCGAACTAGTCTCTCAGTTTTTGAGCTATCGGGCTGAAATTTTCAGCATAGTCTTATTTCTTTAGCACGCAGTATATATGTCGGAACGACCGAAATCGGACTACTATATCCTATAGCTGCCATAGGAATGATGGCGAAATTAATGTAAAAAAAAAATAACTTCTCTGTTTTTCAACGTATTTCTATAAATTTTCAGACATAGCAGTTTTTTATGGTTCTAGAATTACGGTTTTAATTTCATTAAGATCGGACCACTATATCATATAGCTGCCATAGAAGCGATCGGTCAATTTATATGAAAATGTAAAATTCTACATGTAAAATGTAAAATTTACAAAATTCTATATTTTTTCAACATTACTAAAATGGTTCGATTTTCAATGATCCAATTGCAGACTGCAAGGGTATACCAACTTCGGTTTACCGAAATTAGCTTTCTTTCTCGTTTTTGTGTTATTCTGCCCATAACTTCTAAACGACTTAAGCTACAGAAATGATGTAAGTACTGTTGTCTTCTGGCTTTTAATTTCATTAAGATCATTACGGTTTTAATTTCATTAAGATCGGACAACTATATCATATAGCTGCCATAGAAACGATCGGTCGATTTATATGAAAATGTAAAATCATGTAAAATGTAAAATTTTATAGCTATGTATAAATGTTATAAATTTACATTACATTGTTATTTTTATACCCTTGCGTATAACAGCAGATTTTAAATTTCATGCGAAATCGGACTTCTATATAATATAGGCACTATCGGATTAAATTGGCATATACTCGCTATTTTTCATGATATTCGATTAAAACTTCATAAATGCTGTTTTTATATAAAAACAATATATTTAATGTAAGTTATTCTTTTAGTTTAAAGGTTATGGAAATACAATTTTTATTTTATAAAAATTACAAATAATATATTTTTATACCCTTGCAGAGGGTATTATAATTTTGACCAGATGTTTGCAACGCAGTGAAGGAGGCATCTCCGACCCCATAAAGTATATATATTCTTGATCAGCATCACCAGTCGAGTCGATCTAGCCATGTCCGTCTGTCTGTCCGTCTGTCTGTCTGTCTGTCCGTCTGTCCGTCTGTCGGTTTCTACGCGAACTAGTCTCTCAGTTTTTGAGCTATCGGGCTGAAATTTTCAGCATAGTCTTATTTCTTTAGCACGCAGTATATATGTCGGAACGACCGAAATCGGACTACTATATCCTATAGCTGCCATAGGAATGATGGCGAAATTAATGTAAAAAAAAAAATAACTTCTCTGTTTTTCAACGTATTTCTATAAATTTTCAGACATAACAGTTTTTTATGGTTCTAGAATTACGGTTTTAATTTCATTAAGATCGGACCACTATATCATATAGCTGCCATAGAAGCGATCGGTCAATTTATATGAAAATGTAAAATTCTACATGTAAAATGTAAAATTTACAAAATTCTATATTTTTTCAACATTACTAAAATGGTTCGATTTTCAATGATCCAATTGCAGACTGCAAGGGTATACCAACTTCGGTTTACCGAAATTAGCTTTCTTTCTCGTTTTTTTTTGTGTTATTCTGCCCATAACTTCTAAACGACTTAAGCTACAGAAATGATGTAAGTACTGTTGTCTTCTGGCGTTAAATACGCAGCCAACGACACCACATTCATCCCGATCGGATGCTCCGTTGAAAAGATATCCAATAAAGATGATTTTACCGTTGTTATTTTTTTGTGTTATTCTGCCCATAACTTCTAAACGACTTAAGCTACAGAAATGATGTAAGTACTGTTGTCTTCTGGCGTTAAATACGCAGCCAACGACACCACATTCATCCCGATCGGATGCTCCGTTGAAAAGATATCCAATAAAGAAGATTTTACCGTTGTTTTTTTTGTGTTATTCTGCCCATAACTTCTAAACGACTTAAGCTACAGAAATGATGTAAGTACTGTTGTCTTTTGGCGTTAAATACGCAGCCAACGACACCACATTCATCCCGATCGGATGCTCCGTTGAAAAGATATCCAATAAAGAAGATTTTACCGTTGTTTTTTTTGTGTTATTCTGCCCATAACTTCTAAACGACTTAAGCTACATAAATGATGTAAGTACTGTTGTCTTCTGGCGTTAAATACGCAGCCAACGACACTACATTCATCCCGATCGGATGCTCCGTTGAAAAGATATTCAATAAAGAATAGATATAGATATTCAATAAAGATGATTTTACCGTTGTTTTTTTTTGTGTTATTCTGCCCATAACTTCTAAACGACTTAAGCTACATAAATGATGTAAGTACTGTTGTCTTCTGGCGTTAAATACGCAGCCAACGACACCACATTCATCCCGATCGGATGCTCCGTTGAAAAGATATCCAATAAAGAAGTTTTTACCGTTGTTTTTTTTGTGTTATTCTGCCCATAACTTCTAAACGACTTAAGCTACAGAAATGATGTAAGTACTGTTGTCTTCTGGCGTTAAATACGCAGCCAACGACACCACATTCATCCCGATCGGATGCTCCGTTGAAAAGATATCCAATAAAGAAGATTTTACCGTTGTTTTTTTTGTGTTATTCTGCCCATAACTTCTAAACGACTTAAGCTACAGAAATGATGTAAGTACTGTTGTCTTCTGGCGTTAAATACGCAGCCAACGACACCACATTCATCCCGATCGGATGCTCCGTTGAAAAGATATTCAATAAAGAATAGATATAGATATTAAATAAAGATGATTTTACCGTTGTTTTTTTGTGTTATTCTGCCCATAACTTCTAAACGACTTAAGCTACTGGCGTTAAATACGCAGCCAACGACACCACATTCATCCCGATCGGATGCTCCGTTGAAAAGATATACAATAAAGATGATTTTACCGTTGTTTTTTTTGTGTTATTCTGCCCATAACTTCTAAACGACTTAAGCTACAGAAATGATGTAAGTACTGTTGTCTTCTGGCGTTAAATACGCAGCCAACGACACCACATTCATCCCGATCGGATGCTCCGTTGAAAAGATATCCAATAAAGAAGATTTTACCGTTGTTTTTTTTGTGTTATTCTGCCCATAACTTCTAAACGACTTAAGCTACAGAAATGATGTAAGTACTGTTGTCTTTTGGCGTTAAATACGCAGCCAACGACACCACATTCATCCCGATCGGATGCTCCGTTGAAAAGATATTCAATAAAGAATAGATATAGATATTCAATAAAGATGATTTTACCGTTGTTTTTTTGTGTTATTCTGCCCATAACTTCTAAACGACTTAAGCTACAGAAATTGTGTCAGAACTGTTGTCTTCTGGCGTTAAATACGCAGCCAACGACACCACATTCATCCCGATCGGATGCTCCGTTGAAAAGATATCCAATAAAGATGATTTTACCGTTGTTTTTTTTGTGTTATTCTGCCCATAACTTCTAAACGACTTAAGCTACAGAAATGATGTAAGTACTGTTGTCTTCTGGCGTTAAATACGCAGCCAACGACACCACATTTATCCCGATCGGATGCTCCGTTGAAAAGATATCCAATAAAGAAGATTTGACCGTTGTTTTTTTGTGTTATTCTGCCCATAACTTCTAAACGACTTAAGCTACAGAAATGATGTAAGTACTGTTGTCTTCTGGCGTTAAATACGCAGCCAACGACACCACATTCATCCCGATCGGATGCTCCTTTGAAAAGATATTTAATAAAGAACTTAAGCTACATAAATGATGTAAGTACTGTTGTCTTCTGGCGTTAAATACGCAGCCAACGACACCACATTCATCCCGATCGGATGCTCCGTTGAAAAGATATCCAATAAAGAAGATTTTACCGTTGTTTTTTTTGTGTTATTCTGCCCATAACTTCTAAACGACTTAAGCTACAGAAATTATGTAAATACTGTTGTCTTCTGGCGTTAAATACGCAGCCAACGACACTACATTCATCCCGATCGGATGCTCCGTTGAAAAGATATTCAATAAAGAATAGATATAGATATTCAATAAAGATGATTTTACCGTTGTTTTTTTTGTGTTATTCTGCCCATAACTTCTAAACGACTTAAGCTACATAAATGATGTAAGTACTGTTGTCTTCTGGCGTTAAATACGCAGCCAACGACACCACATTCATCCCGATCGGATGCTCCGTTGAAAAGATATTCAATAAAGAAGATTTTACCGTTGTTTTTTTTGTGTTATTCTGCCCATAACTTCTAAACGACTTAAGCTACATAAATGATGTAAGTACTGTTGTCTTCTGGCGTTAAATACGCAGCCAACGACACCACACTCATCCCGATCGGATGCTCCGTTGAAAAGATATTCAATAAAGAAGTTTTTACCGTTGTTTTTTTTGTGTTATTCTGCCCATAACTTCTAAACGACTTAAGCTACAGAAATGATGTAAGTACTGTTGTCTTCTGGCGTTAAATACGCAGCCAACGACACCACATTCATCCCGATCGGATGCTCCGTTGAAAAGATATTCAATAAAGAATAGATATAGATATTCAATAAAGATGATTTTACCGTTGTTTTTTTGTGTTATTCTGCCCATAACTTCTAAACGACTTAAGCTACAGAAATTGTGTCAGAACTGTTGTCTTCTGGCGTTAAATACGCAGCCAACGACACCACATTCATCCCGATCGGATGCTCCGTTGAAAAGATATCCAATAAAGATGATTTTACCGTTGTTTTTTTTGTGTTATTCTGCCCATAACTTCTAAACGACTTAAGCTACAGAAATGATGTAAGTACTGTTGTCTTCTGGCGTTAAATACGCAGCCAACGACACCACATTTATCCCGATCGGATGCTCCGTTGAAAAGATATCCAATAAAGAAGATTTGACCGTTGTTTTTTTGTGTTATTCTGCCCATAACTTCTAAACGACTTAAGCTACAGAAATGATGTAAGTACTGTTGTCTTCTGGCGTTAAATACGCAGCCAACGACACCACATTCATCCCGATCGGATGCTCCTTTGAAAAGATATTTAATAAAGAACTTAAGCTACATAAATGATGTAAGTACTGTTGTCTTCTGGCGTTAAATACGCAGCCAACGACACCACATTCATCCCGATCGGATGCTCCGTTGAAAAGATATCCAATAAAGAAGATTTTACCGTTGTTTTTTTGTGTTATTCTGCCCATAACTTCTAAACGACTTAAGCTACAGAAATTATGTAAGTACTGTTGTCTTCTGGCGTTAAATACGCAGCCAACGACACCACATTCATCCCGATCGGATGCTCCGTTGAAAAGATATTCAATAAAGAATAGATATAGATATTCAATAAAGATGATTTTACCGTTGTTTTTTTTGTGTTATTCTGCCCATAACTTCTAAACGACTTAAGCTACATAAATGATGTAAGTACTGTTGTCTTCTGGCGTTAAATACGCAGCCAACGACACCACATTCATCCCGATCGGATGCTCCGTTGAAAAGATATTCAATAAAGAATAGATATAGATATTCAATAAAGATGATTTTACCGTTGTTTTTTTTGTGTTATTCTGCCCATAACTTCTAAACGACTTAAGCTACATAAATGATGTAAGTACTGTTGTCTTCTGGCGTTAAATACGCAGCCAACGACACCACACTCATCCCGATCGGATGCTCCGTTGAAAAGATATTCAATAAAGAAGTTTTTACCGTTGTTTTTTTTGTGTTATTCTGCCCATAACTTCTAAACGACTTAAGCTACAGAAATGATGTAAGTACTGTTGTCTTCTGGCGTTAAATACGCAGCCAACGACACCACATTCATCCCGATCGGATGCTCCGTTGAAAAGATATTCAATAAAGAATAGATATAGATATTCAATAAAGATGATTTTACCGTTGTTTTTTTGTGTTATTCTGCCCATAACTTCTAAACGACTTAAGCTACAGAAATTGTGTCAGAACTGTTGTCTTCTGGCGTTAAATACGCAGCCAACGACACCACATTCATCCCGATCGGATGCTCCTTTGAAAAGATATCCAATAAAGATGATTTTACCGTTGTTTTTTTTTTGTGTTATTCTGCCCATAACTTCTAAACGACTTAAGCTACAGAAATGATGTAAGTACTGTTGTCTTCTGGCGTTAAATACGCAGCCAACGACACCACATTTATCCCGATCGGATGCTCCGTTGAAAAGATATCCAATAAAGAAGATTTTACCGTTGTTTTTTTTGTGTTATTCTGCCCATAACTTCTAAACGACTTAAGCTACAGAAATGATGTAAGTACTGTTGTCTTCTGGCGTTAAATACGCAGC
The DNA here is from genome assembly GCA_018153105.1 of Drosophila rufa. Classification (NCBI taxonomy): domain Eukaryota; kingdom Metazoa; phylum Arthropoda; class Insecta; order Diptera; family Drosophilidae; genus Drosophila; species Drosophila rufa. The sequence goes on along the minus strand of JAECXS010000115.1, from coordinate 6,308 downwards.
CAACGACACTACATTCATCCCGATCGGATGCTCCGTTGAAAAGATATTCAATAAAGAATAGATATAGATATTCAATAAAGATGATTTTACCGTTGTTTTTTTTGTGTTATTCTGCCCATAACTTCTAAACGACTTAAGCTACAGAAATGACGTAAGTACTGTTGTCTTCTGGCGTTAAATACGCAGCCAACGACACCACATTCATCCCGATCGGATGCTCCTTTGAAAAGATATTTAATAAAGAACTTAAGCTACATAAATGATGTAAGTACTGTTGTCTTCTGGCGTTAAATACGCAGCCAACGACACCACATTCATCCCGATCGGATGCTCCGTTGAAAAGATATCCAATAAAGAAGATTTTACCGTTGTTTTTTTTGTGTTATTCTGCCCATAACTTCTAAACGACTTAAGCTACAGAAATTATGTAAGTACTGTTGTCTTCTGGCGTTAAATACGCAGCCAACGACACTACATTCATCCCGATCGGATGCTCCGTTGAAAAGATATTCAATAAAGAATAGATATAGATATTCAATAAAGATGATTTTACCGTTGTTTTTTTTGTGTTATTCTGCCCATAACTTCTAAACGACTTAAGCTACATAAATGATGTAAGTACTGTTGTCTTCTGGCGTTAAATACGCAGCCAACGACACCACATTCATCCCGATCGGATGCTCCGTTGAAAAGATATCCAATAAAGAAGTTTTTACCGTTGTTTTTTTTGTGTTATTTTGCCCATAACTTCTAAACGACTTAAGCTACAGAAATGATGTAAGTACTGTTGTCTTCTGGCGTTAAATACGCAGCCAACGACACCACAATCATCCCGATCGGATGCTCCGTTGAAAAGATATCCAATAAAGAAGATTTTACCGTTGTTTTTTTTGTGTTATTCTGCCCATAACTTCTAAACGACTTAAGCTACAGAAATGATGTAAGTACTGTTGTCTTCTGGCGTTAAATACGCAGCCAACGACACCACATTCATCCCGATCGGATGCTCCGTTGAAAAGATATTCAATAAAGAATAGATATAGATATTCAATAAAGATGATTTTACCGTTGTTTTTTTGTGTTATTCTGCCCATAACTTCTAAACGACTTAAGCTACAGAAATGATGTAAGTACTGTTGTCTTCTGGCGTTAAATACGCAGCCAACGACACCACATTCATCCCGATCGGATGCTCCGAATTTCTATAAATTTTCAGATATAGCAGTTTTTTATGGTTCTAGAATTACGGTTTTAATTTCATTAAGATCGGACAACTATATCATATAGCTGCCATAGAAACGATCGGTCGATTTATATGAAAATGTAAAATCATGTAAAATGTAAAATTTTATAGCTATGTATAAATGTTATAAATTTACATTACATTGTTATTTTTATACCCTTGCGTATAACAGCAGATTTTAAATTTCATGCGAAATCGGACTTCTATATAATATAGGCACTATCGGATTAAATTGGCATATACTCGCTATTTTTCATGATATTCGATTAAAACTTCCTAAATGCTGTTTTTATATAAAAACAATATATTTAATGTAAGTTATTCTTTTAGTTTAAAGGTTATGGAAATACAATTTTTATTTTATAAAAATTACAAATAATATATTTTTATACCCTTGCAGAGGGTATTATAATTTTGACCAGATGTTTGCAACGCAGTGAAGGAGGCATCTCCGACCCCATAAAGTATATATATTCCTGATCAGCATCACCAGCCGAGTCGATCTAGCCATGTCCGTCTGTCTGTCCGTCTGTCCGTCTGTCGGTTTCTACGCGAACTAGTCTCTCAGTTTTTTGAGCTATCGGGCTGAAATTTTCAGCATAGTCTTATTTCTTTAGCACGCAGTATATATGTCGGAACGACCGAAATCGGACTACTATATCCTATAGCTGCCATAGGAATGATGGCGAAATTAATGTAAAAAAAATTTTAACTTCTCTGTTTTTCAACGAATTTCTATAAATTTTCAGATATAGCAGTTTTTTATGGTTCTAGAATTACGGTTTTAATTTCATTAAGATCGGACAACTATATCATATAGCTGCCATAGAAACGATCGGTCGATTTATATGAAAATGTAAAATCATGTAAAATGTAAAATTTTATAGCTATGTATAAATGTTATAAATTTACATTACATTGTTATTTTTATACCCTTGCGTATAACAGCAGATTTTAAATTTCATGCGAAATCGGACTTCTATATAATATAGGCACTATCGGATTAAATTGGCATATACTCGCTATTTTTCATGATATTCGATTAAAACTTCATAAATGCTGTTTTTATATAAAAACAATATATTTAATGTAAGTTATTCTTTTAGTTTAAAGGTTATGGAAATACAATTTTTATTTTATAAAAATTACAAATAATATATTTTTATACCCTTGCAGAGGGTATTATAATTTTGACCAGATGTTTGCAACGCAGTGAAGGAGGCATCTCCGACCCCATAAAGTATATATATTCTTGATCAGCATCACCAGTCGAGTCGATCTAGCCATGTCCGTCTGTCTGTCCGTCTGTCTGTCTGTCTGTCCGTCTGTCCGTCTGTCGGTTTCTACGCGAACTAGTCTCTCAGTTTTTGAGCTATCGGGCTGAAATTTTCAGCATAGTCTTATTTCTTTAGCACGCAGTATATATGTCGGAACGACCGAAATCGGACTACTATATCCTATAGCTGCCATAGGAATGATGGCGAAATTAATGTAAAAAAAAAATAACTTCTCTGTTTTTCAACGTATTTCTATAAATTTTCAGACATAGCAGTTTTTTATGGTTCTAGAATTACGGTTTTAATTTCATTAAGATCGGACCACTATATCATATAGCTGCCATAGAAGCGATCGGTCAATTTATATGAAAATGTAAAATTCTACATGTAAAATGTAAAATTTACAAAATTCTATATTTTTTCAACATTACTAAAATGGTTCGATTTTCAATGATCCAATTGCAGACTGCAAGGGTATACCAACTTCGGTTTACCGAAATTAGCTTTCTTTCTCGTTTTTGTGTTATTCTGCCCATAACTTCTAAACGACTTAAGCTACAGAAATGATGTAAGTACTGTTGTCTTCTGGCGTTAAATACGCAGCCAACGACATCCGGATCGGATGCTCCGTTGAAAAGATATCCAATAAAGAAGATTTTACCGTTGTTTTTTTTGTGTTATTCTGCCCATAACTTCTAAACGACTTAAGCTACAGAAATGATGTAAGTACTGTTGTCTTCTGGCGTTAAATACGCAGCCAACGACACCACATTCATCCCGATCGGATGCTCCGCTGAAAAGATATTCAATAAAGAATAGATATAGATATTCAATAAAGATGATTTTACCGTTGTTTTTTTTTGTGTTATTCTGCCCATAACTTCTAAACGACTTAAGCTACAGAAATGACGTAAGTACTGTTGTCTTCTGGCGTTAAATACGCAGCCAACGACACCACATTCATCCCGATCGGATGCTCCTTTGAAAAGATATTTAATAAAGAATAGATAAAGATATTCAATAAGGATGATTTTACCGTTGTTTTTTTTGTGTTATTCTGCCCATAACTTCTAAACGACTTAAGCTACAGAAATGATGTAAGTACTGTTGTCTTCTGGCGTTAAATACGCAGCCAACGACACCACATTCATCCCGATCGGATGCTCCGTTGAAAAGATATTCAATAAAGATGATTTTACCGTTGTTTTTTTTGTGTTATTCTGCCCATAACTTCTAAACGACTTAAGCTACAGAAATCACGTAAGTACTTTTGTCTTCTGGCGTTAAATACGCAGCCAACGACACCACATTCATCCCGATCGGATGCTCCATTGAAAAGATATTCAATAAAGAATAGATATAGATATTCAATAAAGATGATTTTACCGTTGTTTTTTTTGTGTTATTCTGCTCATAACTTCTAAACGACTTAAGCTACAGAAATGATGTAAGTACTGTTGTCTTCTGGCGTTAAATACGCAGCCAACGACACCACATTCATCCCGATCGGATGCTCCGTTGAAAAGATATTCAATAAAGAATAGATATAGATATTCAATAAAGATGATTTTACCGTTGTTTTTTTTTGTGTTATTCTGCCCATAACTTCTAAACGACTTAAGCTACAGAAATCACGTAAGTACTTTTGTCTTCTGGCGTTAAATACGCAGCCAACGACACCACATTCATCCCGATCGGATGCTCCATTGAAAAGATATTCAATAAAGAATAGATATAGATATTCAATAAAGATGATTTTACCGTTGTTTTTTTTTGTGTTATTCTGTCCATAACTTCTAAACGACTTAAGCTACAGAAATGACGTAAGTACTGTTGTCTTCTGGCGTTTAATACGCAGCCAACGACACTACATTTATCCCGATCGGATGCTCCTTTGAAAAGATATTTAATAAAGAATAGATATAGATATTCAATAAGGATGATTTTACCGTTGTTTTTTTTGTGTTATTCTGCGCATAACTTCTAAACGACTTAAGCTACAGAAATGATGTAAGTACTGTTGTCTTCTGGCGTTAAATACGCAGCCAACGACACCACATTCATCCCGATCGGATGCTCCGTTGAAAAGATATCCAATAAAGAAGATTTTACCGTTGTTTTTTTTGTGTTATTCTGCCAATAACTTCTAAACGACTTAAGCTACAGAAATGATGTAAGTACTGTTGTCTTCTGGCGTTAAATACGCAGCCAACGACACTACGTTCATCCCGATCGGATGCTCCGTTGAAAAGATATTCAATAAAGAATAGATATAGATATTCAATAAAGATGATTTTACCGTTGTTTTTTTTTGTGTTATTCTGCCCATAACTTCTAAACGACTTAAGCTACAGAAATGACGTAAGTACTGTTGTCTTCTGGCGTTAAATACGCAGCCAACGACACTACATTCATCCCGATCGGATGCTCCTTTGAAAAGATATTTAATAAAGAATAGATATAGATATTCAATAAGGATGATTTTACCGTTGTTTTTTTGTGTTATTCTGCGCATAACTTCTAAACGACTTAAGCTACAGAAATGATGTAAGTACTGTTGTCTTCTGGCGTTAAATACGCAGCCAACGACACCACATTCATCCCGATCGGATGCTCCGTTGAAAAGATATCCAATAAAGAAGATTTTACCGTTGTTTTTTTTGTGTTATTCTGCCCATAACTTCTAAACGACTTAAGCTACAGAAATGATGTAAGTACTGTTGTCTTCTGGCTTTAAATACGCAGCCAACGACACCACATTCATCCCGATCGGATGCTCCATTGAAAAGATATTCAATAATGAATAGATATAGATATTCAATAAAGATGATTTTACCGTTGTTTTTTTTGTGTTATTCTGCCCATAACTTCTAAACGACTTAAGCTACAGAAATGATGTAAGTACTGTTGTCTTCTGGCGTTAAATACGCAGCCAACGACACCACATTCATCCCGATCGGATGCTCCGTTGAAAAGATATCCAATAAAGAAGATTTTACCGTTGTTTTTTTTGTGTTATTCTGCCCATAACTTCTAAACGACTTAAGCTACAGAAATGATGTAAGTACTGTTGTCTTCTGGCGTTAAATACGCAGCCAACGACACCACATTCATCCCGATCGGATGCTCCGTTGAAAAGATATTCAATAAAGAATAGATATAGATATTCAATAAAGATGATTTTACCGTTGTTTTTTTTTGTGTTATTCTGCCCATAACTTCTAAACGACTTAAGCTACAGAAATGATGTAAGTACTGTTGTCTTCTGGCGTTAAATACGCAGCCAACGACACCACATTCATCCCGATCGGATGCTCCGTTGAAAAGATATTCAATAAAGAATAGATATAGATATTCAATAAAGATGATTTTACCGTTGTTTTTTTTTGTGTTATTCTGCCCATAACTTCTAAACGACTTAAGCTACAGAAATGACGTAAATACTGTTGTCTTCTGGCGTTAAATACGCAGCCAACGACACCACATTCATCCCGATCGGATGCTCCATTGAAAAGATATTCAATAAAGAATAGATATAGATATTCAATAAAGATGATTTTACCGTTGTTTTTTTTTGTGTTATTTTGCCCATAACTTCTAAACGACTTAAGCTACATAAATGATGTAAGTACTGTTGTCTTCTGGCGTTTAATACGCAGCCAACGACACTACATTTATCCCGATCGGATGCTCCTTTGAAAAGATATTTAATAAAGAATAGATATAGATATTCAATAAGGATGATTTTACCGTTGTTTTTTTGTGTTATTCTGCGCATAACTTCTAAA